>JARJDV010002832.1:0-12132 GCA_030264675.1 Anaulacaspis nigra
GTTGGAATATTTCCAAGTAATTATGTACAGAAAGCCGATGTAAGTTGAATTTTGTGTGTCATATGTGTGCAGTTGTTCAATGTTTTGTGTTTTGTGAATTTTGCTGTTAGAATGCAACTAGCGCAACAAATAACGCTGCAACCGCTGAAATAACAACCACTAATGTTGCTGCACCGCAAGAGATTGATATTCAGCAACAGGATCAAACACAGGAGGATGATAATGAAGTTTCGCAAATCAACGAATCACAACAACCAGAAAAGACCGACTTTTCTGCGTTAGCCCAACAAGCGCAGGTTTGCTATTAATCAATGCATGTTTAAGTGTTTTGTTTGCTTATTGTTTAACGATAAAATAATAACACAATATAGCAAATTTTAATTATTGGATTTGCTATGGCAGACGATAAAATCAGGCAAAAAGCCTGAGATTGCATCGGTTATCGCCCCGTATCAGGCGACAAGTACTGAACAATTATCGCTTGAGCGCGGACAACTTATCATGATACGGAAGAAGACCGATTCTGGCTGGTGGGAAGGCGAATTGCAAGCTAAGGGGCGCAAGCGGCAAGTTGGTTGGTTTCCTGCTTCCTACGTCAAAGTTCTTAACAGCAGTGGACGAGTTAGTGGCCGTACAACTCCTGTTTCAACAACTCGCATGCAACAGGAAGTTTTCATAGGTATCCATCATAAGTTTATAAATTATTTCTTTGAACTAATCTGAAACAATTCTTACGCTTCAGACAAAGTCATAGCATTATATCCATACACTGCCGGAAACCCTGATGAATTAAGCTTCCTGAAAGATGATATTATTAGCGTAACTGTACGGGAGGAGCAGGCATGGTGGCGTGGAGAATTGAATGGAGTTTCTGGACTGTTTCCGAGCAACTATGTCCAACCACTGCAACAATGTAAGTGAATAAAAACCTTGACAATTATTTTCACTATTATCCATTTTCGCGCTGTCTTAGCATTACATTTCATTTGTCTCTTCAATTTTATTTTTCGTGCATTCGCGATTTTCTCTCGTAGAATTATTTAATTGTACAACCAAAGATTTATTAAGTGTGGGCTAAATTGTTTTCGTTTTTGTAGGAATACACACAACATATGAACATTGAGCGCACCCATCCTACCCTAAAACATGATATAAAATTTTTTTGCAATGAATATATAACGCAATGCAAATGAAGAAATTTCGAGTGTTTGTATCTCCAAGAGTGCAGCCTTGATCGATTATTGATAATAATTTAGCGAACAAAGTTACATATTTAGAAAAATCAGCAAAATGTAATTGTGTATGTGCAAAACATATATATGTCCTAATTAAGTAAATTATTGCAAAATTATTCAGAAATTGGTGTAGTTGAGGAGTAACATCCGCAGATGAATCCAAATTGTTTATTAGTTTGCTTAGTGATAAACACACACAGCAGTAATGTGGTAACTATTACAATTACAGCAAGTAAGATTACTTCAAGTTTTTACAAAAAAAGCTGCTAACAGAGCTGGTAATGTTATTAAAATGACGAGTACAATAATGCTTATATGATATTTGAAATATTCATGGTATTCATTGTAAGAACGTCGTATATATTTTAGAGTTTGGTTAATATTTATAACCGTGATATGTAACATCTAAACGGATATTTAGATTCCTCTATGAAAAATGTGATTGCTTTACGTTTGCTCATTATTATATATTATTTGACAATTTTATTATTATTATTATTAATGTTACTATACTCCTTACAAGTATAGTCGAGGAATTATGTACTCATCAAATAATGCATTATTATTATTATTAATCATATTTAATATCATAATTATTCAGTCAATATTATGTAATTATACACTTTTCAAATCATTTCTTGTGTGTGATCTTATGTAACGGTAGGGTGGGTGCGTTTATTTCGTTTCTTAGTCAACATTTAATTACATTACTTAATCATGGTATCGAGACATTAACAATTTTGACAAAGGAGAAGTTGATTCTGTTTTCCGTGTAATGAAACATGTAATGCGGCCCCACCTTACCGACTTCACGCATTGGAAAATTAATAGAAAATTTATAAAGCAGCATATGCTTGGTTAACTTATTTTTAGGCGAACCGAAATAATTGTTACACAAAATTGAGTGTTACAAATAATATCAATTGAATCTCTTAATTTAGAGACGCCGTTATTAACCGTTGAATTTAACGTCTGTGTACAATTCGATTAGGAAAATTAAGGAAGAACCAATATGATTGTCATACGACTGTTTTACGTTTGTTTCTTCTTGTTGCTGCCACCGGTATATGCTCTAATTATCGATAACAATTAAGCAAGTTATAATAATTATCAATATAAAATAGCATATGTACCATCTCACATTTTGATTAATTTGATTGATATAGCCCTTGATCAAGTCCATGTCCAAGATTACGTGAATGATCTGCAGCGATCTGCGTCCATTTCTTCATCGCAAACAAATTCTTCACCAACGCTCAATGGCAAATGGAACGGATCGATTAGCAGTACGGATAGTTATAACAAGAAACGACACGATTGCATCAATGAACTAATAAACACGGAAAAGCAATACATTGAAGACTTGATTATTATCAAGCGTGTCTTTGAAGTACCATTTCGAAACGGTAATGTGCTAAATCAAAAAGAATTGGAAAATATCTTCGTCAATTTGGACGATATCCTTCACTGTAACCAAACGTTCCTTGAAGATTTGCTAGAAAAAGCTGAATTTGATGATGATAACATTGGGGAAGTGATTTGTTTAAATGTATTTAAGATGTCCTTGCAAGCTACTACAGTATTATAGAATGTGTTTTCAGTTACCAAAAATGAACGCTTATGTTCATTTCTGTAAGAAGCAATTGGATAGCGCATTTTACTTGCAAAGATTGTATGAAAACTCGCAATCATTTCGCGATGTTCTTAGAAAATGTCAATCCGATCCGGCATTGAAAGGAATGCCGTTGAGTTCTTTTTTGTTAAAGCCCATGCAGCGCATTACGAAATATCCGTTGCTCATCAGTAAAATTTTGGAGAATACTTCAACTATTCATCCAGATTATAAACATTTGGAGAAGGCATATTCTATGGCTGATAAATTCCTTAAGAGAATCAATGAAAACATGCGGCAGAAGGAAGACTTTGAGCGTCTTATGTGGCTGCAGGATCATGTTTCACTGAATGAATTAAACATTAATTTCAATGGCAATACTAATAAATTAGGACCAAGAACTTTGTTACATCATAGTATGCTAACAAAAGTAAGATAAGAATTGTTCACTTAAAGAATGAAATAATCATTTCTATTTTAGGTCAAAAGTGGTAAAGAACTTTTAGGTTTCTTGCTTAATGATTTTCTACTGTTAATTCAACCAAGTAAATCATTAGCGGGACATTTTAATTTTCAGCGCAATAACAATATTACGTATAAAGTTTATCGACAGGTTGTTTCTTGTTTGTGTCAAGGATAATATTGCGAATTAAATCTTGTGTTTTAGCCAATGTTGATACAAGAAATACAGTTAACAAAAGAGATTGATGAAATGATTGAAAATTCTAATAATTGGGGTCGCATTCTTCACATTCAACAAGATGGTAAACCGGTGTTAGCGCTTCTTACGACCTCGGCAAATGATTGCAGTATGTGGATGAAAAGGTTTGAAATCGCAAAGGAAATGTACGAAAAAGCAATGTCCTTAACACGAACTAAATTGCGTTCTAGTAAGTTGAGAGTACATGTTTATTATTTAATAATTCATTCATGCCATCAAATAGTTTGTTGATTTGCTTATAATTGTGTTTGATTTTATGTGCATTCTCTGTACTTGTGCTATTTACATGTCTGTCCAGAAGCAACAGGTGTGCCGCAACGTGGCCGTCTGATTGTTCAAATTGTAAAAGGATCACGCTTTACATTAACCGGTAAGAATTTTTGAGTAATTGCATGCACTTTCTTCTGTTCTTATAGCCATATCCCAGACCCCAGCCACAATGTGGTTGTATGTTTATGTATTAAACGGAAACGAAATTAATTCTAAGTTAAATGCGCGTACTAACACAATGAAACGAAAATTCTCGAAAGGTAGCTTAGAAACGTTTAGTTGATGAAGTTGTTTAATATTTCGCATGTGTTGTTTCATTAGGTCGGCAGTCATTTGTCCAAAACGTGTATTGCAAAGTATCATTAGGTGATACGGTGCAAAACACCAATGTGGCAATGGCAATGGATGAACGCAATGGCAATTCAATTAATGGTATGCCATCACCGCCGACGCTGATGTGGAATGATTGTATGCAATTTCCTATTCGTGATCTGAATAAGGATACACTCTGCTTATCCGTCTTTGAAATGTCTCCATTTAGTCCTGATGGTATTGTTTTGTTGTATAGTTGTTGCATATGAACTTTCTGTTTGTGTTGTAGAATTTCTAGGGCGCGCTGATTTACACGTTTCTGATTTACATCATGAATGGCTTGCGCGCAAGTTGAAGGAACCAATACCGAAGAAACTGATTTTACATCAGGTTGATTCAGGTGAAGTTCTTATAAAGTACGATCTACAAATTTTTGATATTTATTAAGATTCGGAAGCTCAAAAACTGCCAAGAAAACAACTCGACAATATTAATAACACTTTTACCAGTACTAATAATACTTCATAATCGGAAGCTTTAAAAAACGTATAAATGTGTAGAATTCGAAATCGATATTTATCCTATATACACACACAATATTACCGTATATAAATTATTGATCAAATTTATATCAAACTTTAAAAATTATTATAGTGATTTATTTAAACTAAATTACACTTGTAGCTGATATCGTAAATATTCAATAGTACAAATCGTACAAGTTTAACTATTTTACAAGATATTTTACGGATTTATTCACAAGTGAAACAGTTATTTATGCTATTGGTATATAACAATTTGTTCCTGTTAAGTAAAAAATATTATATTGAGATTTATTATGAATTATAAAATTTTAGTATAAATATATAACTTGTTAGGCTAATTACGACAATATTGATCAACTTTCAATTTATTTTTGAAACGCTTTTTTATTCTTTCCGTAATAAATTGTTAAATATTATTTATGATAATTGGTAAAATGCAATTACATGTCTGTCTCAAGTTTAATAAATAACACGCGCACATTCAGAATAATTTAAATTAAAGATTAATTATGATATGAACCTTGAAACAGTTTACGGTACAAATATAATAAATAAATATTATATTTACACTTACAATACGTGAGTAAGAAGGAAGAATAAATATGAGTCAAGTGAAAAAAGAAAGCTCGAAAAATGAACATTTTTGGTTTTTTAAATAAACAGTGTTTTCTATTCTTCGAACTTTTAGCCCATGTAAACACCGACACCATGCACTTCACTGTCTATTCTTCGCGTTCATTAATAACAAGTTCTTTATCCTTTAATTTTTCATCGTTGGACTCATCGGGATAATTGTATATTGGCTTAAAACCACCCTCGAGTTGTGGTTTGAAGTTTTCAATATCGAATTCACTGGTAGTTTGAACAGGTTGTGTTGTAATTTCATCCTTGCGTTCATCTTTCTCGCGTACCACTGCCCATCCTTGCGATAACGAATGGTCAATATGTGCACTGGCCTGAAACGGTGCTTGGAAATCTTGTTGCGGTCTCAGCACTGGCGCTGTGTTTGCTTCGTCGCTGACTTGCGGCTTTGCTAGCTGGAGGCGATGATGATGGTGATGGTGATGATGTGCTGGCTGAACCGATTGACCATGATGCATGACCGCACCAACAGTAATTTCTGAATCGCGAATTTCAGGTATTACCAAACTAGCGTAATTGGGCATTGAAAATTTACCATTCGAGTTTTCAGTCGGTGTGTATGCTACTGCTATTGGCTTTTCCGTATACGTCTTTAGCGTTACTGATATCTGATTGTTGTTATTTGCATTTGATGACGGATTATTGTGGTTTACTATTCTTGGTTCTGTATCCTCAATTGTGTTCCATTGATTCGATGATATCAGAACAGGTTCATCGGGCAATGGTACCTTCGCATCAGATCCTGAAGGTATAATTGAAGGATTAGGTCTTTCTAAAGGATAAGGGAAATCAGATTTTATTGGGTACGTTATTGGACGGGGTTTTAATATTGGAGAATCATGACGATCTTTCATTTCGTACTTGAAATCATTTTCAATTGTTGCGCTGGTGCTTGACTTGATTTTTGAAGGCGGTAGGGGCAATTCTGCACGGGTACCAATAACAACAGTTTCTTTTTTATTGTTATCTGTAGAATCTAGTTTAATTGGTGCAGTGTTTACCGGGTAAACAACATACAAAGGTTTTTCTGTATTGGATTGATGTAAATTGTTTGGTGTTACAATTTCCTTGTCACCAACGTAATTGGTTTTCTCCGGTTTTTGTTTGAAAACTGGTTTGTCGCTTTTCTTATCATGTTTTGCTTGAATCATTTGAAGGGTTTCAGGGTCCTCACCACTTCGCCTGTTGGAAACAACTACTTTTGGTGGTGACTGCAAATATGCAAAATGTTCTTGCATTGGTGGTCCTAATTGTACATTCTTATGAGGTTGAGGTGGTCCTTGATTTGGATGTTGATATTGGGGCATTGGTTTACCTCCAATGCGTTCTTCAGCGCCCTTTTGTAATATTTTATTGTGATTCGGCTGAGGGGGGAGTGGGGGTGGATGCAACTTTTCAAAGAAACCGATTGGTCTATTATTAGATGGTCGTTCTAATAAAGGTTGTCGAGCGTAATTCTTATTTGGCAGCTGTTGTTGTTGTTGGATATGGTGGTGAATTTGTTGAATATTAAGGGGATGCTGATGGGTTCTATCAAAATACTGTCCATGTGCTGGATGCAAGTGATGAATTGGACCTGGTTTGGGTGGTACATTTGGTCTAAATTGCGGCAGAATATTTGGTAAGTTATCAACCCTTTTGTATACTTCTTGTGGCCTTGGAGGACGAGCGTATTCTGGACGTCCTGCATGGAAATGTCCAGGTCTTGGATCCCATGGTGGTCGTACACGTGGAGGAACTTTAATGCTATTATCAGGTGGTGTTAACTCGGATGGCAACTGATGGAACATTGGTTTTGAATTTAATTTTAGTACTTCTTTATGTACTCCCGTTGGTGGCGCTGGTGGTGGTGGTGGACTCAAATCTGGAGTGTATGTTGTTGATTTATCAACTGTTTCGGGAAATACAATTTTGGAACCTTTTGAAAAATCAACTTCATCCATTTTATCATCAACCACATGACCTGGTTTGAGTGAAACCTGATTACCAATAGATAACGAAGCCTCATTTGATTTCACTGGTTGTATGGTTGCTGTATTCCCCCCATGTGGTCTTTGCAATGCATGAATTTCATTCTTAATATTAAAATCTTCCTGGGGCTGATCATACACGGGTCTAAAGGGGTTGGATTCGTATGGACTTTCTTTTAAAGATGTACCAATATAACCTCCCGATGGGAATGCACTTCCACTTTCAACATTCTGATGATTGCCCATTACAAACGACACAGTATCCTGGTCAGGAGCAATATGTATCGAACTGGTTGATGGAGCTTGATGATGAACAAAACCAACTTTCTCATTGTTCAATTGTTCGCGCAAATTCTGCGTAGTAACAATAATTGGTCTGTTTGATTGTTGATGTGCAATGTGATTTTCTCCCAGTGGTAAAGAAGTCATTTTAACATCATCGGCATTGGTCGTAAACGAAGGCAACGTCGTTAATTTAGTGGTAATTGAAATTGCTGGGCTTGTAGTTGAAGTTGTTGATGGTTTCACGGTTGTTGTAGTCACAACATCTGTGGTTTTCTCGTTATAGTCATAATCATATTCTTCCGGCAATTCCTCAGTTGCTGACGACGGCAAATTGGGTGTTGATGATGGAACTTTGGAAACTTCCGATACATGTGCAGGTGCCTCTTCTTCATAGTCATAGATTGTATCCATCTGCGATCCAGTTAGTACATTTTTATGCGAAGGAGTTGTCACTTTCTTTGGCAAGTTATTTTGAGTTTGAATAGTTTGATATGGTTTTGCAGTCTTTTGAGGTATTCCTGTATTCACAATTGGCGCACTGGTTGTTGTCGTTATTGTTGTTACTGGGGCATCAGTCATTTCTGTGTCATCATAATCAGATCCAAAAAGTTGTTCGAACAAACTCATTGTTCGTTTGGTTGTCGTAGTTTTGGATGGATGAGTTGTGGTTGTAGTGGTTGTTGATGGCGTTGTCCATCGAGGAGAGGGCGTTTTCTTATAATACTCTTCTTGATAACTTGGATGATTCATTGGGCTTGACATTAAATTATCAACTTTCTTGATGACTTGTGTTTTTGGCGTAGGGGTAGTCACTTCTTCCGAGTACCGTTTGGGTGTTGTAAATTCAATTACTTTGTCTTGAACATGATAATATCTTGTAGTGAAATAAGTTGGACTTAATGTTGGTTTATACGTGGTGACGACGTAATTCTTATGATTTTGATACTTGTTAACATTGCCTTGTACTTTAGTATTGGCATATGATGATGAAATCAATGGATAAACATATTTATCTGGATTGTATTTGACTGGGAGGTTGAGAAAATCATGAAAATTCGGTGTTAGTTGATTGATATCACTTGGTTTATGACTTCCAGTTAATGATGGTTCGTCTTTGCGTTCAGCAACAAATTTATCATAATCCACATCTTCATAATCGTATTCCTCATACAGTTTTCCTTTTGTATTAAAATCAATGTTTCCAGTCAGTGGATCTTTCTCCAAGTAAAAAGGTTTTCCTTTATTGAATATATTTTCAGGTAAATTATATCCAGGAACAATGAGTGGTTCTGGATCTGGTACAGATTCATCTGGATTCGAACCATTCACTTTAATCGATTTAATTTCATCCTGATTATTATCTTCACTTAAGTCAATTTTGAATTCGGAAATGTTAGTTTTAGCATTATTAACATGTCCGCCAATGAGAGCTGCCGCATTGCTTTCTTCAACTTGCAAAACTATTAAGACCGTTGGAACCGAAATGAGAATTTTAATAATAGTTAGCACGATGTATTGAAGATCCATGTTGAATCTGTAACAATTGTACAAGTTAAAGCTGGCGCTAATGAATATTTTGAATCAGAGTTTATGTTACTGATTTCGGAATGTCTTAACTGTCGTTGACTCAGGTCTCGGTCAAGGTAATTGAAGAACCTTGACTTACAGCTAGCGCGCGCGCATCGTAGCTTACTCAGTAACCCAAATAACTTGGAATGTTAAGTATATTCAAAGCAGGTAACCATTTCCTGCTTGTCACACTTAAATAATGCACTTGATAATCAATCAATGCATTGTGTATAAAAAAGTCTCACAGGTAGAAAATGTGTTATATAAAGCCACTTTCCAGGTGTGCTTGAACCAATTTCTACCTGGCCTTGCATTTACTTTGACCGTTTCCTTATCTTAGTTTCTTTCAAGTCCATTCAAGTTATGTAATAAGCAACGGAACACAAGAAAAATAATTAACAACTTTGAATTAATAGTAACGGTAAGTGAATGCACTGATAATTATTAATTCATCTTCAACAAGTTGTCATGCTAAAGAATGTTTATGTTAAAAATGGGTCACCGGTTACCTAAATATTCACTGAATTACTTAAAACAACTGAGTGATTTCAAGGTGTTTGTAACGAGATGCAATTAGAAATGAACGTTCTTAATTAATATCCAATCAATTCAGTTTCTAAAACGTTCCGATTAAATGTGATTTGCAAATTGCACTTACCTGATTTCAAACTTGCCACTTTTCAATTCTACGCACTCACTTGATAAAGTTAATCACTGATCAAAAATTTATAGCAAACGAATGGGTTTTTCAAAAAGTTTTTCTAGCTCATTTTATGCACATTTTCCGCACACACACGCATTTTGAATAAGTTTGATGTTCACGTCTCCTGCGGTAAATGCTGGACTGAAAGTCAAGTCGAAGGCGAATCAACTTGACTCTCGAAGCAACTCTTTTAGACACTGGGTTGTCGGTGCGCTCGCTGACCAAGTCGCGGATACACGCTGTTGTTGTTACGGTATTTCTTTGAACGTCCGTTAATCAGCCGTTTGGAATATAGGCTATCGCGTCGTTTGCAATCACTTTAATACATGTTACTTTCCTAATACGGGCGTGCGCACCTTGGAAAATGATCACAAAGGGAATCCACGCGTGCGCTTCTTGGATGGACGAAAGCTGCTGCTCGACTGAAGATACGAAAGTCTTTCTTCGTCTCATCTACTACTTATACTTTGCGGCGTTCACATTAAGCTATACAATTATAATGAAAGAAATGCTTGTTTAGCATAAGAAGCGTATCTTTACTAAATACCCATGACTCAACTAGAAAGATGTATTTAATCAATAATGTGAACATGGGATTTATTAAATTACATTTAAGTAATTTACTCTTTGTTCTTACTTTTTACCACTTTCGCTCATAGCTAATTATTACTTTCGAGTTGATTGTCAACTTAAAAAGAGATTTCTAATCAATGAGAAAAAAGTGCGCATTTTCACTTGATGTCTTAACTTGAAGTGGATGTTAAAAGTACGCATATAATTATGATGGAATCCAAATTACATTTACACTTTGTGGGTTATCGAGGTATATAACGTGGATGAACACATACGGTACTTTGATGCAGTGGGTTCGAGTTACAGTTATGAAATGACTGTGTTGCTCAAGGCGCGTTAGCGACCAGAGTGGACGTCTTCGACTTCTGGTTTTAGTGGCTGACCAATAACTATGTAATTCTTTGGATTTTTATCAAGCAATTATCATATTCATTTGGATGCTTGTTGTTTGACTGATGAAAGTTTTTAATTACCGGTAAGCATTCAATTTATTATTCCAGATGCGGATTGGGTAAACAATATGTGGAACACTTTCAACAATCGTGTGCGTCACGTCTTGTGATGCGTGTTACGCATTCCGTGGTGCATTAAGATGATTGGGTTGGGAGTGGTGATGCGTTATTTGGCGCAAACGGCGCTAAGAAGGAAATTAGCATTCCACCATTTCTTTTATTCGCTTGCTTTCATGGACGACTACATCCTGTTGTTCATGCTCAGCGAGTTGCAACCAAATGTTGTTTGTTTAACTTAATATGCACGTAAAAAATAAATAATTGCAATATACATTTTCACCTGCCAAGAAAAGCAACAAATAAAACCTGTAGACTGCGCCAGACATATTTTGTTTGTTCATAAACATGATTGGACTCCCGTCGTTGACCTCGTTCTTGATTTGAGTTGAACTTATTCTGTGGTGCTAGAACTAAAAAGCGAATTACCCAACTCGAATACAATTAAACATTGTAATTGAAAATCTATAACGGTATCACGATTGCTATGTTAAGAAAGTGCACTGATAAATTAAACAAGGAAAAAAATTGTTTGTTTGTTTAGTCGCTGTTTGCGTATTATAAAGTTTTTAGGAAATGTACTTGACCTCAACATAATAAATTTTAATGGTAGTTTTGTATTATTGCAAAATGTGTAATAAATAAACAAGAATGTATTCGGTTTGACAAATATTATTTTTCTGAGCGCACCGCAACTTGCGCAATTTTCAATGTTTATTAGCAATATAGGCAACTGCTTATGCTTGTTCTGCGTTAATTCTCTCCACTTTGAAAAGATTATGCTTAATGATTACACCAGTTTATGAGATGTGTAATAAGGCATACGAATTTTAATGGATCGAAAGGATTTGTAAGTATATTAATACACATGGTAGGCTTTTGAAGAATGAAGATAAAGAAATCAGGATATTAATTAGCTTCGATGACAAATATTTCCTATCGAGTGGTCCTTTTAATTGATAAATTTATTTAATGGAAATATTAAGGTTTTATTTTGTTAATTTCAGTACTCATCATATATTCTAATTCAATTGTGGTTGCCTTAACAATAATATAATATCGTAGTCAACTGCAGTATCGCCATGTTAATGAAACATAATTAATAAGTATTTATAATTATGTTCTTAGTTGTTTGAATAGAAAGAACACGCCAGTTGTGAAGTTTATTATATCAAGATAGCCGATA
>JARJDV010002837.1:0-17201 GCA_030264675.1 Anaulacaspis nigra
AGATCTAACAAGGAGAAAATAAAATCTTGGTTTGACGATCATATAGTTGATCCAATAAAGTCACACAAAGATAAAAGAGAATCAAGGCCTTACGACGATACGGTTAAGGTTAGAATTTCAGACAAGGATGAAATCGAAACCGCGGCTGACGATGATATAAACGAATCAAGGTCTAACAAAGAAAAAATAAAATCATGGTTTGATGACCATATAGTTGATCCAATAAAGTCTCATAAAGATAAAAGAGGATCGAGTCCTGATGATAATACGATCGAAGCCAGAAAGCCGCAGCAGGATGAAATCGAACCAGGGATTGACGAGAATAATATAGAACCAAGACGGTCTGATGACTATAATATGGAAACAAGAAGATCTAGCAAGGAAAAAACAGAACCAGAGCCTGAGGATCATAAGGTAGAGCCAAAGATGTCTGACAAAGCTAAATCAGGTGGTGGCAGTAGCAGCTTGCTAAGGGAACAGCCGGTCTATAAAGATGTTAAAGATGATGACGCTGCGATCCACCAAGATGTTAAAATACTGCAGGACTTGCTTAAGAAAATTAAGTGTAGCTGTGCCAAAGCGCAACTGGAAATGGGGCAACCCTTTACTAAGAAAAGTTCTCAGTTGGAAAACACTTTGTCGGCATTACAAATCGCTTTGGAAGCGTTTGACCGAAAATGCATTACGAAAGATATGATGATTGATGTCCTCAAAAAAGAACTGGAAGTGAAGAAGGCAACAGATCTTTGCAACAAAATTAAACACAATGATCCACAACGCACACAGGAGTTCAATAAGATTATCAACGACGACCAAATTGATAATCCGTGTTGTATTGACGATCTGGAATTATTTACATCACCAATTATTTGCCCATGTGATAGTCCACAACCGGCATCATCATGCGATTGTAATAAACATGGCCCAATTATGGAAGTGATCGATGTTCGACGCATTGCTAAAAATAATATCATGTTGAAGTGGACTGCACCACTGCGTAATGACATTGGCGGTTTTGAGATCTATATAAATGGTGTTATGATGAGCAGAATTTATAGTCCTAGACGTCGAACAGCAATAATCGACACAATTAATCTATCTGCAAATTTAGAGATCAGGCTTTGTCTATTAGGACCTTGTGCAAGAGATATATCGCCGGCGATTGCATATTATAATTTATGAATGGTTAGTTACCATTTTTATTCTGAATGATTTATAAAATTTATAAAGTGCTATAACAAATAAAATATTAGAATCTAACCGTTGTGTGGCATGTTAATTATGAACGGTTTTCATTAATACATATGTTTTAACTTCAGATTGAACGGCAAATCATTCAGATTTGTTTGGCCGTGTGAAACAAGCTGGTACGTTTATATGTATATAAATTTATTACCAAATATGGAATTATTTTTATTCTTGTAACGTTCCATGTTCTCGTCTTATTTATTGGACGCGAGATCGACCTCGATTTGCAGCTGTGATTACATATTTGTTTTCGTAATAATTTCGAGGGAAGCAGATGCATCAAAATATTAAAATTACAGACGTTTTAGATAAAAAATTTCTTTATCAATAATATAATGAATGATATTTTGTTTAAAACATCCATTCTCTTTAATTATTCTTGTATATACTTTGTGCGACGACCAAGGAATCGAAATTCCCGCCTGTAATCAGCTGAACAAGGTTTGTGGTAGGGATTTAAGTAAGTTGCCGTGACTTGTACGACGACTACATTTTATAGGTGTGGTGGTGATAAGTGTAGTTGGTGATTCATAGTGAAATTCTTTATTCCAATAAGCATATCCAGCGCTTACGACAATCTAGAAGTTCTGAGTTTGGATTGAAAAATAGACAATTATCATAGCAAGTAAGTAATATCATATAATATTAGGAGGTTTAATCGATACGCTTTGTTGCTGTTTTGACAGTCCTAACCTAACTAGTCGCGAATAGCTGGCTTTGCTAATTTCTTACTTTGTACGGCTGAAATTAAAACAGCATTTACTTATCGCGCAATAAATGTTTCAGAATGTCTTCCCGAAAAACAGTAAGTCGCCGTGGCACCGCCAAGAAACGTGCCCAGAGAGCAACATCCAATGTATTTGCCATGTTTGATCAAGCTCAGATTGCTGAGTTTAAAGAGGCTTTTAATATGATTGACCAGAATCATGATGGTTTTGTTGATAAAGAAGACCTTCATGATATGCTTGCTTCATTGGGAAAGAATCCAACTGATGATTATTTGGATGGCATGATGAATGAGGCACCAGGCCCCATCAACTTCACCATGTTCCTAACGCTCTTTGGTGAACGCCTTCAGGGCACTGATCCAGAGGATGTCATTAAGAATGCTTTTGGATGCTTTGATGAAGAAAATACTGGTGTTATTAATGAAGAGAGGCTCCGAGAGCTTTTGACAACAATGGGTGATCGCTTCACTGATGATGAAGTTGATGAAATGTACAGAGAGGCCCCAATTAAGAGTGGTCTATTTGACTACGTCGAGTTTACGCGCATTCTTAAGCATGGTGCTAAAGATAAAGATGAGCAATAAAGGCAGCAAGCAGTTGAATATTAATCTAACAATCAAATAATATCAAATAGATTCAGCACATCATAGAGTTGGTGTTAATACAATTTGATAAATGCATTTATGGGCTATTTATTATAAGAATACATTCTGAGTAAATGACATAGATTTAAAGTTTTATACAAAGTTTTTACTCTCTGTAAATAACTGCTGCCATCATGTAATTTTAAAAATGCAGATTATTTTGAATATTTTCAATTATTCCAAGTACTTATCTCTAAATTATGGGTTATAGTTTTATGCATTCATTTTCTAATATATTTTAAATAATTAAAGGAGTACTAATGAACATTTGCTTTTGTCAATAATTATTAACAAAACATTCTAGTTGAGACAAATTGCATATTTTTTAAATATAGTTTTAATTGCTGTACAAAGGATGTGGAAGGATAGGAAAGGATAGAAAATTTATGCAATAATGAATCCTACCGAGCTCTGACTTGACAGTACCTAGACGAAAATTAGCAAAGAATATAATAGACTGTATAGTCTGCTGCGATGTTCCTCAGGATTACCGTTCCATGGTCGGTATTCGTCGTGCATCATCGGTGGCGGCTAATTTAAACTCACCAACGTGATAGGGCGTCTTATTTACAATTAGAGGCGCACATGGTTTACCTAAACGTCAACTACACGTGCTTGTTCAGACAGACTTAAAACCCGGTTACTGAGGCGCATCCCTAAGAATAAAAGAAATAATTAAGTGAAATATGTGTAGGAGGCTTTAGGTGACATTCAACAAGTATGAGCGCCGCGACGAGAGCGCCGTTGCTTACGACGTTGTCCGCGCCACGACGCGTCGTCCACCTGTTTTCATACACAACATTCCAGCACGCGCCTTTTCAACTTGAGTTGATTGCATTTAGTGTTTATTAATTTGCAATTAGCACGTGTAGTTAGTGCATGCAGTTGTCAGCTTTAGTTTAAGTTTCGATTTACTATGATTTGAGTTATCAGAGGTGAGTTAGTTGCTTTTGCACGACATTGTTTTGGAGTTAAGGTCATAGGACGCCAGGCGTCGGCCAGTCGCAGACGTCTCGAAAGTATGGCGTGTACATGAAAACATGAAAAATAGCAAATTTATGAATCTGACTACCGCCCAAAGTGGTAAAAAGTTGATGAGAATGAAAGTTTCATATGGGTTTTACCCTTTTCAAAAAGCAGTTTGTTTTGTGAGGTTATGCTGATACTATGTACACCCACAAAATGCATTCCCATTGAAATGCATTGGTTTGCACACTTAATTCTCTGCTCTAAGCTATTATACAGTAAACATGGCTTTATTGTAATGCAATTTGTTGGTTGTCATTGCAAATTTCCATAGTTATTTGTTGTTTGAGCCTTGAGGTCTAATGTCCAAACAGCTACAGGTGTTTACCTAACTAATGTATAACAGCTTTTATTTTACACTTGATTGTTAACATTAAGTGATTTCATATGATTTAATTATTAATTTAGATTGTTTTTATTTTAGATACTCTATAAGAGAAGCTTTCAATTTATTATTTGTTGAAACTTTGGGTAAGTTAAGGTCTTCGAGCTTTAGTTGGAATATTATAGAAGAACTTTTACATGTAATTCTGAATTATCTTGATAGTATTCTAATACATTATATTCATAGATGAGGATTTACTTTATATTAATTTTCTTTTTGGTTTTAGATTTAAGTTGATGTTAAGAAGTGTGACCATAGTTTAGGAACCATAGAATTTTGCACATTTCTTTGGTAAGTTTGTTGCAAACTTATGTTTATTTACTATCATTTTATGGTTTCGTTAATAATAGTTATTGCAAATCTAGGCATTTAAAACTGCAAAAAGCAAATTGCAAATGATTATTTTAAATTGTACTCATCAGTGTACGTTGAGATGGCGGCAGCGGTCGTAGTTGCTGTATTTATTCGTTGAAATTCATGGAAGATGCCGCACAGTAGTCAGCAAGTTATATATATTTTCAATTAGGCAATTTAAACTTTCATGATATCTACAAAGAAAGTATTCTAAATAATGTTCTGAATATTGTGCAATGAATTTCTTGTGATTCTTAAGAATATGTATGCAATTTTATGTACATGTGTGCCTCTCAGTTACAATGTGTTGATGCTTGAACACAAAATTTAGTAATTGAATATTTTTAAAGAGTACTATTAGTTTAGAATACAAGTTCTTGCAATCGACTTGTACACACGGTGCTGATGACGACTGTCGGAATATAAATTAGGGTGGCTAAAATAAATAAAAGGGGAGTTTGAAATCAATAATTTACAATTGTATTGTTGCACGGTGGTGGTAGGCTGCTTGAAGCATATGTACGTGGAAGTTGTATGATGTTGACCTCTGTGTCGGTCTCTCTTGCGCGGCAGTGTTTAAACATTGCGCACCACTCGAAAATTACTGCTCCGCATTTTTACAATCGCTCAATCTCCAGAGATTTCCACTCGGAGAATAAATGTTCGATGACGTCATATTGCTCGATGGCGGCGGCGTTGGCTGGCGGAGCGCAGGCGGAAGAAAAAAGTGCATTCCCACCGCCATCGCTCACATTGCGCGCAAATATGTACGCAAAATATATTCGCAGTCAGCGCACGATAGAGAGACAATGCCTTACATATCTTTGCTTGCACAATAGCGATAGAAAAATAGGCATCGGCATGCGGTGCATAGGTGGTGCAGCATGCATGCCCGCCGCCCTGGGACTGGCAGGCGCGCACTTTTTAATAAACGGTCGAAAACGTCGAATAGTGTTTGCCGGAGCGATGGGCACGCGTTCTTTTTTTGTGCCTTTCAATATTTTCGCTGTTCGAGCGAGCGTCGTTGCTTTTTTCCTCCTCGGAGGGCCGTCGTGTGGCAGTTTGTTGTCCATTGCTGGTGGCGGGCAGCGCGCACGGAGTGTGGGACACAATCGCGCACGGAGTGTGGGACACAATCGCGCACGAGAGGGTGGCTCGCGCATGAAAAATGCGCCTCCCTCGGAAAAAACAAAAGTTGTACTGTATCGGCGATTGTGGCGCGACGGCCGCCGTCGAAACAAAGGAAATGTTTATTGTATTTTTTCGGAATGTTTGATTTTGCAATAAAAATTCGCGCTTCTTTGCCCGCCAAATGCATGGCATATTTCGACAACAATGACAACAACGCGTATTGTTTCTTTTCTTTTTGAATTTCGATTCAAATATGCGTTGAGTGCACGAACGCAGCGCATTATTGAATGAAATCAGTGCATAAAGAAGGTGCGAAGGCGTTTGTGGCAAATTGGCCGCGTGGTTCGTCCGCTTTTTTCTTCGAGCGCACGGCCGAGAGACCACCAGTTGCATGTGCTTGACCGTGCTCTCTTCGCACAGCACGCGCTCTCGACATCATCGGCAAAAAGGCCAACCCTTTACGGCTTTATGGCTTCAGACGGAAATCCAATGACAATTACACCCGCACGAATACAGCGCGCGCGAGCATCTCGTAAGCAGTGCCGGTACGTACGCACACATACACCTCGCGAGCGGCGGCGGCAGCAGGAGCAGCAACACGGATTGGGGGCGGCAGACAAATGTATAGCGTCGTCGTATTTCGGCGGAGGGCGCGCGGCCGCATTCTACAAGTTGTGAAAGGAAATTCAGCGTGCGTGAAACCGACGCTGATGATCGTGTCGGCGAAGCAGTTGGCGAAGCGCAATGCGCGAAATGAATGCGAAGTGCCTTTTCGGAGGGTGCAAATACCCTCCTTTTAACCTCAAATCAAACGATTATCCCATTTTCTTTCTGCTTCACCTTTTCGAACGCTTTATCATTGTGTAATTGTTTTGATTCATTTCTATCTCTTTATTCACACGTTTAAAACAATTTGTTTTTCTTTTATCACACGCGCGCGCAAATAAAAGAGAAATGAGAAACATTTTATGGCGGGCGAGTCCGTATATAAAATCGAATTGCAAATTGAATAAAAAACAAAAGAAGCAACACAAATGACGAATGGGGTGGCGGAATGCGAAAAAAATTCATATTTGATCAACGAATAGTTGATAGCGTCGAATGCATCTAATCAATTATTGAAATGACTCGCCTATACTTGCCGTACGGCGGTGGCAATGGGGGCGGCGGTCGTGCAGACGCCGTCTCGTACACACACGCGCGTTCCGGAAAGCAATTACAATTTCGTTAACGGCTTCAAATGTGGATCTATTGGGAGTAATATTATTCGTATGGCGGCAGCTGCGTTTTTGTTTGCCATTCCACGCCGCCGTCGCTGGCAACTTCGCGGCATACATAAACTGCGCCTTATTACTATTTTTGCGAGGTGCGCCTATCGTGCCGCCCCCACGCATTCATCTTGAATGCCCGTAGTACGTCTTCCGCGTGGCGAATGTTGTTGCAATGCGAAAAATATACAATTTTGAAGTTGTATGAAGTGTATCATAACTTTTACGACTCGAAGCGATAGCCACCCCTCGAATGCGCCGCACTTATACGTCCACTTAATGTCGTCCGCATTATGTATGCATCTTGAATGAAGATGAGAGAACAGTGCGCATCATCCCAGCGCTCCGCATACATCTATGTTGCAATTTACTTCAATTTTATTTGAAATTATTGCTTGTACTTCGTCGCGATGTCGTTCCAACTTTACTTTAGTTTTTGCCATAAGTGGGATTAAAATCCATTTCGAATTTTGTTTTATGACTAATAAATGGCCATATTTTCAAATTAATAGCGTAGCATCAGCATATTTTATCATTATTCAGACTCACTTCGAAATTTTCTCAAACACTTTGGGTTCATTTTTAATTAGGTAGCTCTATTTGAATAAATAAACAGTTAGTTTAATTGAAAATCATATAAATTCAAATGAAATCATTATATTATTTTAATTACACATACAATTTTAATTATGCCGAATAGACTATGCTTTACACTAAATTAAATTTATTAACTTAATTAGCTAATTAATTAATTAATAATGCAAATCATAAAGGAGCGAGCGCGGCTTATAATAAAATACGGGGGAATATGTATATTATTCCAGCTTCATATATTATTACTAATATAATTAAATTATGTAGAAATTAATTAAACTAAATATGTTCGTATCTTTAGTTTAAGCGCGCGCTAATTAATATTATTGTTATTCAGTTGCGCGGTGAGAATGATTAATAATTATTGAAAATTTTAATTATTATTATTTAACGTGCCCGCTCAAAATAATAAAATATTTATACGTGGCGGCGTTTTGCGCGTGTAAAGAAAACAACCAAAAATGAAAATTCTTGCGCCGAACGCAAGCGTTGGCAGTGGTGGTGGTAGCGGCGAGTTGTCAAGACAAATAGAAAAAAATTACGTTGATGAGATGAGTGAAGTTGTTGCAAAATGCGCGGGTTGGCAGCGGAGCGCGAAACATTGCTGTCAAGAATTAAATTAAACTTAGCCCGGACTCACGCTCGCCGTTTCTCATATTCATTATTCGTAAAGCAAAAGCCGGGGCGGCGGGCAACTAGCGCGAAAATGCTCTAACTGCATGAAGATTAATATTTATATATTTAATTCTATTAAATTTTACACGAAACTCACATTTCGCGTACGCGCACGCCGCCGCCTCTCTCTCTCTCGGCGGCTTTGCGTTTGCTCAAGTCTAAGCGCCCTCGGAGGCGGCGAAGCTCGGATAGTTGTGATGTGTTGCGCTGCTCAGCATTTAGCATTTATTCAAATTAGGAATTTAATAATTGAAAAAACCAACAACAAAGCAACTCGTTCGTTCTTCTCGCTTTTCCAGCCATGTTTACACTTTTTTTTCTCCCTATGCACTCCGTGGGTTTAATCGCATTTAAATAAGTATTGAATTAAAATCGTATTGTTGAACAAATCAATGAAATGATTTGTAAATAAGTAAAATTATGTAGAAAATTGATTAATGGCCTGATGCAATCGCCATCGCATCGCATGGCGGCTGCAATAAGTTATAATTTATTATTATTGATTAAGCATTATCAGGAAGGCGTGCACTACGCGCGCATATGCATTCAATTTGTTTATTACCTGTTTATGTGTGCGCCTGCTGTGTTCTTTCTTTCATTCGATTTCGCACCGTGCACCAAACACGCCTTTTTAGCTGCGTGCGCGAATTTGGTACTATCACTCATTTTAATTGCGCGCCGTGGGCGCCGAGAATAGTCGCTTTCTGCTAAATTTAAACTTTTAAATCATTTCCAATTCAATACGTGCATGTGTGTGCATTGCGTAGCGAGTGCCTACCTACTATACCTACGCTGGTGCTGGTTCTATGTGCCTATCTCAGCGTATAAGCTTTTTAATAAATTCAAATGGCTTTCATGAAAGAATGCATCATGCAGTAGCTTGCGAGCGCTGAGTTATTCACTGTTTCATGCATTTAATGCATTTAGACAAACAAGTAAAATATATCGCGGCGTGCTTAATACGTATATTTTAATCTCATAAGTGATGCGCTCGGCAAGTGCATGAATAACCGTGCATTCCAGCCGTGTAGCTCCCGTCTAAATATCCGCGAAATATCCGACTCGAATGCGTTCGTGCATTCGCACTTCATGCACTTCGCACTCGCTACATAGTTGTGAAGAAAAGATGTGCAAAGTGCTGTTCTATTAAAAAAACCAGCGATGAATGAATGTAAAACATAACCGTCGCTTTTAATTCAGTAGCTGTTTATTCATTAAAAAATTCCTATTTTTCATAAGCGAATTTATAAATTCAAACTGACATGATTTGCAAAGTTAGCAAATACTATCGACAAGTGCATGACAAATGATGAGAACCAACGCAGATTTATCAATAGTCATACTCGGATTTCTTCTTTGCTCGCTTGTAATTTTCTTGCAATATGCAGACGGACAATCAAATATTTAAATGCGCGGCCAATTATTCGCATGTGCATTATGCATTCGCATCTCTAATGTCAATAATCGCAATCAATTCGCATCGACGATGGAAAGACGTATATCAATTCAATCGCCAGCAAGTGCATTTTAATCCAAAGGTTTTGAAGCGTGCACAAGAGTGATATAATTGCATAATTATCACAATTATCTATCTTGTTTGTGGTTTGTTTGTAGAATGATAGTAGTGCTGCTGCACTGCACCTCTTGCTTTGCAACGTGATGCATTCGTAATGCGCGTGGCTTTATCGTTATAACTCAATTAAATTGAAATATATTTTATTGTAGTCGGCGTACGCTGCGCAAACGTGCAATTCGTATGTAATTATGCGTTTAATTACTTACAAACAGTTTTATTGTGTTTTTCCCTGACGGCTGACGCTATATTCTCTGATAAGACGTCATTTTTTATTTCATGGATGTTCCATTATAATTTGTTATTGTTTATTAAAATTTTGACTTTTAATGGCTTTGATTAACGCTCGAAGTTGAAGAGAGCTTATAATAATGCGCGTAGCAGCAGTGCATTTGAATTTCTCAAAGGAGCCATAACAAGAAGCATAATTTGCTGCTGGCCTAGCCGATTGTGAACATTTAAATAACATTTGGAGCAAACATGTGCAACACACGCGCATTAGATATTCGCGCAAATGGCATGGCAGCTCTATTAATTCGCACAATTTACGATTGTAGCTGATATAATGTACAAGCAGGTGTAAATTTGCAATCAGTTTTGGTCATCAATTTATAAACACGCGCACACGCTGCTTCCTCTTGGCTCTCTTCCTCCTCTGCCAAAATGGTGGCGGTGCTCGCTGGTGGCAGTGGCGGCGGCGGTGGCGACGATGGTGGCGTTTTGCATCCGCTTCGCTTACCATTCGGCCACTCAATGCATTCCGCATCTCTGCGCTTCGATTTGGTTATTTATTGTATTGTATCGAATATTGCACAAATTATACGCCATAATATGGTTTATTGAAATGATTTATTATCGATCCGAAAGCATTCTAAACCATTATTGTAAATCTCCACAGTTGCTGGCGCGATACGGCGAATCCGTGCAATCAATTCCGATGCGAAATAGCGTCATTGTCCTGCTGCGATTGCTCGTAAGTTATTAGAGGCTTCGCAGTGCACTGTTTGCCATCCTATTTTACTAATTTACTTATTGATTATTAATGAGCGGACACGGTTAAAATTACAAGATAGAGCGGACAGACACATTCGTGTTCTGAATTTGTAGTCTTTCATTTCGCATTAAGCGATCCAATTGAATACAAATTGTTTCACTTGCTGTATGCAAATAGGCGTAAAAATAAAGGTAAGAAAATGTAGTAAAAAAATGTATAAATTCCAGTGTTTTGTTACACACTGAATATTGCTTTTTTGATTACCTCAATGTACACGGCACGCATGTGCAATTTGACACCAGCTTTTTGTTTATATTAAGCCGCTGAGGTATTTTAATTGAAGATAAATGCACGCATATACAATATGTAGAAGAGAGTTTTATGAGCTGCGACTGCGGACGCGAAGAAGTTGAGGAATGCTGTCGATGCTGTGTGATGACTTATATTTCCACGAAATACAATGCAATTTGCGCACGCAATTGCTAATATAAACAAAAACGTCCGAAGGAAATTAATAACAGAGGAGCGCGCGACCGACGACGTGTTTGCAATTGATTTTTGCAAATCGAAAATTATTTATCGCTTTGCCATTCAAGTGTTTACACAAATTCGTTTACGCGCATTGTTTGTTGATTTTGCCGATGACGGAGGGAAACATTTGGACAATTTTGCAAATTAAAATGGCGCAATTCGTAAACAATTAAGAAAACTTTAATTAAGAAATGCGGCATGCTGCGCACGCCACGCACAGTGGGGCATTAATTAATGAAAACTAATATAGAAATCAATTGCCGCGTCCCTTACAATTGTGAATTTAGGGTGGGATGTAGCTGCAATCCAACTGACAATTATAAACAGCAGGACATCTCTGCGCGTCAATAGCGTCAGAAAAAAATCACGCGCGGGCTTCAATTGAAAATTGCTTTTTTATTTTTTCCCCAACCAGCATCTCGCGCGGCGCTTCAACTCTGAAATGATTGCGGACGAATTGTAATAGTAACAGTGGTAGTAGTCTTTGCGCCGTAAATGCATTTCACGATTATTATTCAAATTATAATTATAGTAATGAACGCAAACATTAATTCGCCATATTTGCATTTCAAACACCAGCAAAAATGGCATACTTATGTGTCGGGCCGTGCAACATACCTATATGGGAATAATTTAAGACAAGTAGCAATTTAATTAAAATAATCTGTAGAACTGTTTACGATGACCACTGAAAAAGATTTATTTAATTGCCTGCGCTGTTTAGCGCACGAAACGGTTGCTGGCTTTAATTTTCTGCTTGCTTAGGCGTCGCCGATGGGTTAATAAATATAAACGCAATTTAATACCATATTTGTTTTATTATCTTGAATAACGTCCCGAATGACAAATGCGGTAATGCATCGCGACGTGGAAATGCTTCTTAAAATAGAGTTTTATTGTTTTCCCCCCATGGAATATTTACGCTGCCTTGTGGTTTTATCGGTTTTATAATTTATGTAATTTTAATTAATTTTTTGCAAAAAAGTACACCTTTTGAGGCGCTGAATTAATTTGACGAGTCTTGTGCAATTCGAAATCACTTTGCTGCGGTTGCGATGCGGGTTCAGAGGTAAAAGGATGACATTTTCGGTAAATGAAAATTGATTGGATAGTCTTTTCTCGACGAAACAGGACGATTGTGCATCGCGAGCGAGCGACGCCATCGTAAAGCATGCAAGCGAGCGAGCCTAGCTAAAAAAATCAATGCTGATGAGGTTAATAGCAATGTGGTAATAGTTGATGATGGCAGTGCATGCAACAAGACGTGGAGGAAGACGAAGACGAAGAAGAAGCAGAAGTAGTAGGTTAGGTATACCTATGGTCGTAATGCGAGGCATACAGGTTGAGCGAATAGAGTCGCGGGAGCGGCCCCCACACCGCGAGGAGCACATAAGCGTGTGCGGCATGCTGAGAGCCCCTTGGTGGGTGGCCCCTTAGATTGATATTCGTTTCGATTCATGAACGATTGATGATTGACGCACGCACATCGCATATGCTGCGGTATGGCGGCGGCGAGGAGCATCGCTTCGGGCGCCAGCATCATCGTCATGGCGTGGCGCACACCCTCGCGCGGTTTTTCGCAGCCGCCGCCACTCGAGAGCCGTGCAATTGTGCGCGGAAATGGGCGGCTAAATAAAGTTAAACGATTTCTGGTTGCACGCGTCATTTCGCCATCAGATTTTCAATTATTTTGTTTCGGTGCGCCCCAACTTTTTCCTTCAAGTAATTAAACTTGAAAATCTCGGTATTTTTATAATAAAAGTTAGCGGCAAATTGCTTTGTCTCATAATAAATACAACGCGCGCGAGGGAAGCGCGCGTTATGCGTTTTTCCGGTTTGCGCAAAAATTTCGTCAACGTCTTCATTTAAGTTATAATTACTTCTCGTGACTTTTCGATGCGCCTCCATACTGTGGATTAATTAATTTTTTAATGACTCTTTCTCGCCATTAATAGTTAACTTCTCTTTCACGTAATACTTATCTTTACTCTTCTTCGACATTCAAGACAATCTCTCTAGTGTTTTTAACATTATGATATCTCTGACGAAATTTGCATGTGATTGATGATGAGTGTAGTTAGTGTTTGTCCGTTGAGCAGTGGAGCTAGTGGGATGGATGTTATCTAATAAGTGATTGAATAAATTGTAAAACTTAAATGAATTTATTAGCAAAGCGTTTACGTAAGATAATTTGCAATATGATGTCCGGCGATGTCAGAGTGAAGTTATTAATTCATAGAATTTATTAATTTATGAAAAGATAAAAGGCGATTAATTGGGCGTATGCAGTGGTGCGCCAGCGTTGAATGAGTGCGACTGTGCTTGCTCGTTCGTCGCTGGCATCTTCATAGAAGCGCGTCGAGGCCGGATGATAATTTGATTTAATTTCATTTTCCTCCACATCCTAATTAGTTGCGAAAATGTTCGCTTTGCCCTTCACTTAACGCTTGCTCACGCGCTGTCTAAACAGGCTCGACGCGCGTTTGCGACGCGCTTGCATTATATAATTAATTAGCGCGCCCCTTTTATTTCATATTAATATGTTTAATATAATTTGTAAATAAAATTAATTACACTCGCAAAAGTTTGCGCCGCTCGCGCTAATTGCGCTCAAAGCTCGCTGTTATTAAATTTCACTCTTGGAGAAAAAAGCGAATGAGATTAAATTAATGAAATATTCACGCGAAACGCCAATAAGCTGAGAACCGCGCGATCAATTATTCAGCGGAGATCGAGAGCGAGAGAGTGAGGCGGCGGCGGCCGCGCAGTACGATAATCATTTAGGTGTATTATTTTTTGATTCCGTGCGGCCAACGACACATGAAATTTGATTAAATTCCATCGCAATGCATGTGTGTATTCAATAAAATCAATTGTCGGATACGAAAATAAAAAGCATTCACGAAACAAACACACATGAGACATAAAAACACAGCCGGGGAAATGAAACATACGAGAGGAAAAAATATATAGGTAGTAGACGAACGACGAGTCACTCGTCCATTAAAAGTTGGCAATTGTTCTTCGCCTCGTTTTTATTCCCAATTTATTAAATATTCAGGTCGATCGCAACTTCCGTCCCCGAATATTAATTATACAGCTTTGGCTCTATTGTCGTCTGTGTACGCGCTCGCCGGCCACGTTTTTATTGAAATGCACGAGGAAAAACAACAAGAAACGAATTGACAATGAATATTATTCCTACTGCTGTTGTTGCAGGTAGTGCACGAAAAAAAAGTGCACGTACGAATGCAAGGCAAAGTGACATAAAACGTTAAAACACTCTCGACGAATTCGATTGGGGAGCGCTATACAATGCAATAAAAAATGTTGCATTGTGATATTGTTGACAATATATTATTCTTCCAAAGTTGGCCAACACCATGTGCAATGCATCCGCATGTATGCTTTCTCGCTTGGGCCTCACGTTTTGTTGGTTTTCTCTTTAAAAATAAGGCTAAAAAACAAGACAAATGAAAATAGGAAATATGCATCGTGTATGCAGGGCTCTTATACAGTTTGAACTCAAAAATTCCTAGCAATGATATTAAAAATATTATTTTATAAAAACTTTTTGATTGATTTTTCGCCATTCGATGCGAATTGTCGGGAGGTGATCTGAATTAAGTTTGGAAAAATTCTTTTATGCAAAGAGTAATATTTGAAATTTGGGTCTCGTATAGATTTATTATTCGTTTGATTATTTATTGATGAATTGTAGTTCAACTGTAGAAAAATGAAGTGCAACTCACCTCTGTAGAGTAGACATTGAGTAAACTGAAAAAAACAACGGATTCATATACACAAAGAGAGAAAAAATATTATAGATGCATGCATAGTACATACATTGAAAAATATTAAAAAACAATCGGAATATTTAGCAAGTGTGCATGCACCAGTCGGAAAACAGTCGGAATGAAACAACATTCGTTGCTCCATAGGGAAGAGACACAAACACACGTGAGGCAGACTAGAAAAAGGAAGGCGGGCAGGCGGCGGCGAGCGGGCGAGCAGGCGAATGCGCTCGTGGACGCAAAAAATTATTGAAATATTCACGTTCTCGTGAGCACGTGAATTAAATTTCAATCGCGTATACATTATTTGCCGTTCACGAAAATGATGTATATTTTTCACAAATATAACGTGCCATTGTTTTATTAGTCACAAGCGTGCGTCTATTTATGCTTCTTGCATTGCCAACCGTGTCCCACGCGCGCGCGCGCATGTTGTTCGTTCGTCGAGTACACAAACTGCTTTTCTGTTACGTGTCTTTCTGACCGCTTCTGTTACATTCGAATGGCGCTCATCAATAAAATATGTAAATAATATGACTCATTCGCAAAATGGCGTTGTCGTTTGTCAATCAGCGAAGACAAAAGCCAGCGAGTTGGAGGGCACAGTGGTTTATATCTTTGGGAAAACAAAAGAAGGGGATAAATTTCGAATTTTTGCATCTTTCCTCTTAATCATGTTTGTTCACTGGCTAACCTTGGGAATAATCTGAATAATGCGTATTTAGCGTGCATTTCTAAGGCACGCATATGCGTATGCATAGACGAACGGATAGTTATTGTTTTGCTCTAATGCCGAACGCGATGGATGTTGTGGTTAGGCATTGATTGTAAAGCCGGCGCGCACGGCTGTCGCTGAAATTTGCGCTAGGCGCGCGATTCCATCTGCTTGTTTTAATATGTACACATGACTTAGCATGCTGATTACTTATTGTTTGATGAATAATTTATAGATACACCCATTTCTACATCGAATTAGAGCGGTGCTCGCCGTGTATTTCTTGATATGGGAAAACGAACTTGCGCTACGCCGGCGACCATCACACATGTTCGCACTAAACAATTACTTTAATATAAATCGCTTTGACGGCCGGGAACAATCGCCTCGGATTTATACACTCTGCAATACCTCGTCGCGTTGCTTACTTGCCTGCCTGTGCCCTGCTGTCTAACCAACAAGATCAACCAATATTTTCTAAAATTCGTGATGTGATATATTATTGAAATGCACTATAATTTCGTGCTCGATTCGTCGAGGCCATCATCCATATAAATAAGTTATTACTAATAACGATGGGTTGCTTCCACGATTTATTACTTATTATTATTACCCATCTACGATTATCATATTTCATCATATTTCACTACAACTCGCATTATTTCAAATATCTTAACAAATTTTATCTTACTCTACGCTATACATCACTTCATACAGTTGTGATATTAACGTTTTCAGTGTGGTGGATTTTCTTCGTTCTGAAATTTCATTTATTACTCAAATAGTAACAAAGTTATTCTTTGGATATTCATCTGACAGATAAACGTTCTTCAATTTAATATTTATTTATTATAAACAGATCATAAATAATTTTTTGTAGAAAAGGCCCGCAAGCAAAATTCATATTTATCTTGACATATTTTATGATTATGTGATCAGAAAGTATTTGGAGTATCTCTTGCATTTCTCTCTCGGAATAGAAAATGCGTTTACATGCATTCGATTGTGATATATGGAAAAATTATCGACAGTGCATGTGCAGCAAGAGAAAATTGGTCGAAGTTACATCATAAACATTTTAAAATGTAAATCGTTCGACGTCGGAGTGCTCGTAGTCATTTTTTTCTTGTTGCGATGACGCTCGAGTGCGCGTCTTCTTATGCTTGTCTAATCATATATCATTTGTAATATCCACCCTCGAGCTGATTACCTATTCGTGGAGAGTGCAGGGATGGGAAATCAGTTTGAACTTGCTGCGTCGAACGAGATGCATTCATGCGACTGCAATGAGGGCGAGCGGCAGCAATGCGCAATGCCGAGAGAGAAAATGAAATAAAACATGCAGTGAGCTATTAAGTTGTCTTACAACTTGCACGAGTTGAAAATACAACAAACGCGTATTTATTCAACGTGTATTCAAAACTTTTCAATTATTACTTGCGCGTTTGTTTCATCAACTTTGTATTCTTATCTATTGCCTTATTATATTTAAATTGTTTTCTACTTTATTCATATAGATTTTTCTTTCATTTTCTATTATC
>JARJDV010002843.1:0-12634 GCA_030264675.1 Anaulacaspis nigra
AAACAATAATGAATGATATTTGTTTAATAATCAAGTATTATTTATTGATTATATTCTTAATTACATTTTGGTCTAATGGTAAGATGGGGGCGGCAGTTGAGTTAGTCTTTTTACTTTACATCCCATATTTTACGAGTTATTATTCTGTAATAGTTTGTTGGACAATAAAGCAGGAATTATGGAGGAATTTTCGCCTTATCATCACAAAAATTGATTAATTAGATAAACAATGAACTGTGCTATTTAGCTCACTTACCTTTAAAATGTAAGTAACCCTAATATTTCCACTACTTTTGGCTTTATTTTGAGGGTAAAAAGTTTCAGTGGAGTTAGTTTTTTACTTTATTTCTCATACTTCATGAGTATCTGTCATCATCTAAAAATCTTTAGACTAAAGAGAGAATTTGTAGGGCAATGAAAAGGAATAACACAGGGATTCTTTGTCTTATCATCACAAATCAAGATTAATTAGATAAACAATCAATTGTGATATTTACCCCTTGGGCTCAAACATCCCTAATGTTTCAAAACAATCTTTTGCAACAAAAACCAATGAGACTCAATTGTTTTTTCATGTATGTAATCTTTTTTGTGCAAAGCTTTTTTTTTGCTATCCTAGTAACTCAGTGGACAAACGAAAAACGAAGAGGATTGCAACCGAACGACGATATTACATACGGTGAAAGCTTGCTAATGCCCATGATCCTATTTTTGGCCAATAAAGTGCGTATTTCTTGCGCGCGCTCCAGCGACGGAGGCGATTTGAACGAACGCATTCGTAAACCGACCACAAATTTCCGACGTCGAGACAACCGGACATTACTCAACGTCCCGTTGGGAGAGCCCAAAATTTTATAAAACACCCTACGACTATTCATAAGGATAAAAACCTTCTACGCATTCATCAAAACGTCGAACGTGCGAATAAATGATGCGCTATTTGTGTGCATTACCATATTTTTGCAATACACATCTAATACCACTCGGGGAAATTGTGACAGGAACTTATGTTCTTCGCATATAAGAACGTAAATCGTATAGTTATTACGAGTTATACTTTTTTGTACTTAATTTAATAATACCTGAATGTTGAGTATAGCCAAAGACTTAGAGTTAAACAATTATTGTTCCTTGAACCATTCGAGGATTTTATCAGAGACGATTTTCGTTCCGTCCCTGCCAAAAATATAATCGGCATGGTTATAAGTCCCAGGCATTTTGTATTTGTACTTCAAGTTCTTCAATTGGTTGCTAATGCGGTCAACATCCTAGAAAATAACATTTTATTAATGCATCTTTGAGAAAATTCATCATTATAACACGTTTATTGATTGATGTTTGAATCGTGAGCATTCAGTGAGAAGCTTTTTGACACAATGCCAAGTCCATTGCCGAATGAATTAAGCTTTCAGCGTGTTAAATGTGAATAGTGAGACGCATTTCATTGCATAGCATTAATCCACTTTATGCGCATGTTTTATGCCGCTTTTTACGGATTTTTACATCGTCACTGCGCGGATTTATTTGTTTTCGCCTATGCATTATTTCATAAACAATCATAATATTGGCACTGGGCGGCTGTAATCAATGCCTGGTTGCGCGCGAGTGCAAACTATTTGCGCGTGGAAAACTTTAAACTGTCCATCAATCGATGCATTCATAAAGTTCCGCACAACACTTGACATGGAATCTTGCATTTTGCGATTGCCTTAATGCATTCGTAATGCATTTTATGTGCCAGTTATCGTGGAACATTCTGAGATTCCTTCTACATTCAATTTATGTCATGGTTTCGCATTAACGTTCACGTATTTTTAAACGCTTTGGGAAAAGTAGTCTAATATTGTATACGAATTTACATACGGTCTCGGTCGATAACCAGTCATTGTTGCTGTAGATTATGGCTGTTGGTAATCTAGTTCGAATGCGATACCTTGGTGGATAGTCTTGTCCATAGATTTGCATGTTTTTCTCAGGGCCATGGTCATATTTATTGAATTGATCTAAAATAGTTAACCAGCAATTAACATTGACTTATTTAATTTAAGTAGATAATTAGTTTATTTAATGACCTAGCTATTTAGTGTTGTTTATTTTGGTATCGGCATTGATAAATATGATTAATGGGTTGCCTATACTAAAACCTCGAACTTTATTACCGGTAAAATGGATCCCAATTTTCAGTGCATCTGATGACCCGAAAGCGTAAAATATCAAATAAACCATTTTACGGTTTAAATGAAATCATTAAAAGTGAACAATAATTATATTTTTGTTATTATAAAGTCGTTATACGACTTGAATTAAATTTTTTTGGATAAATTTTACTAATGACTTATAAATTATCTTAATAATATGTTAAAACATGAATATATTAATATTAATTACTTGTTTCGTTCATACCTGATAATTTATTTTGAACAAAGTGCATAATTTGGTGTAGAGAACAACCAGCCGGAAAGCTACTAAAAACCCTACTTAATATATCCTAAAAATAAATCAAAGCAAGACTCGTGGGGAATTTCTTGTAAACAATAAGCATACTCACCACATTCGTATCGTTATTATATCCTAAATGTGTAGTCATTATAACTTCACAAAGTCTTCTGTAATAGATATTCTCGACGCAGAGCAGCCGCAATGTTCTGGCTAGAATATCCGAATGGCCAAAGATTTCATATAGTTCCAAACTATGCATTGCCCACTGAAATAAAGGATCACAATAATGCGAGAGTCAATGTACGGTCTCAAAATCCGTGTTTATTGCTTTACATACGTTGACTTGGTGATAAAACGTGGCCATTAGTTGTGCCATCAGTGCTGGCATTGAGGCCGTATAAACAACCGGAGCAAGCGCCACGAAAAGTTTGATCTTTCTTATAACTTCTGGCCGTTCGGACGCCATAACGAACATGCTCGTCGTCCCTTGAGAATGACCAGCGTAGAATATACTCGGCTGTCTGGTGATCTTGGTAATGTAATCAATCAGGGCTGGTAAATCATAGTAGCCCATCTGATGGAAACTGGCAAGAGACGATTTTGTATGGAATTCATTATGAGTAACTAAACTTATTTACCTAAATTGCCAAAAAATTGACGAGTCCGGATGTAGTCGGACATGTTTACGACTATATCGATTGCCGCGCGCATTTCCCAGCCAAACGTCATAACCGTTATCAACCAAATTATAGGCGACGCTCCTTTCGGGTCCCAATATGATGTAGTCTTGCGCGCTCGATAATATGCCATGCATGAGCAGCACCGGTCGCCCGCACGTTGATGAGTTTCCTTCTTTACGACGCTGTCCGGGGATTCGGAACATTGTCAGCAAGTATCCATCCTCCGTCTGAACTTCGTGCTCCTCCAATTGATATCCGTGCTTTGGGACCAGTTCCCGCTAAAGTTAAAGCTCAATTACTCAGTCAGGCTTAATCATAGGATTTTCATAAAGTAATTGGCATTTTGAAAGGTCGATGAACATTCTCATCTCATAGACCTTTCACTCATCTCACCAACTATTGCTATTACAATTGTCAATTCGTCATGGTGGTGAATTGCCCTCGTGGTTGTTGCTGGAGGCGAAGTTCGTGATAAAAAGTTGTGCAGAATTACAATGGTTGTGTTTAGAATCAACGTTCCGAGAGTCACCATTCTTTAACGCACTACATTAATCGAGAATTTCAACTTATTCCAATGCATTGAATGCGCACGACAGTTACGTTCCGTTCAAAATCACCTGTTTATGTTCATTTTATGAAGCGTTGTGGTGACTTTTTCTCATTCGCTGCCGCCCCACTACTTCGCATCGACATCCAAATTATTCCAACAATAAAAAATACTCAAAACAAATAACAGTATAGTGTGAAGCGCCCGAACACTGGAACATTTCTTAGCGAAGTTGCGACAAGGTTGGAGGGAATGTGCTCAAGGATTATTCATATTCCTCGTACCAGTGGTAATGATGCTACCTTGACTTTGAACGTTGCTCTAACGAACGGTCAATGGCGTCAACTTTTATTCATGATTAGATAATTTCACTCTAATAATTGCCATTCATGCAGGTTTTTCGTTCCAAATAACTATGTATTTGGATTGTCAACTAAAATATTGGACTTGAAAATTTATTGCTTCGCTCTTAATTTTTACTGTACACGTGTGTAATATTTTTTACAGGAAAATTTTAATAGCTCAATTAAAATATAACTCAATTAATTTATTTCATTTGTATAAAGTCAATGGACTGTTACACTTGTGAGTGTAATTTCACTTTAATAATTGCTATTCATTCAGGTTTTTCATTTAAAATAACTCTATATAGATAGCCAAATTAAATGTCAAACATAGTTAATTTATTGCTCCATTATCAAGTTTTACTGCACACGTGTCTGATATTTTTGACACGAAAATTTTAATTTCTTCGTTAAATTTGACTCAATTAATGTATTTCAGTTGAAATAATGTCGATGGACTGTTTAGACTTGTAATTGCAAATTAGTACACATGTTGAATTAAATCTATTTGTTTTTGGGAAATTTACGGCATAAGTAACACAAAGTTTGGCGCAGTTTGTGTGTTGATTTATATTCATTACGTATTTATATCTGAATCACGTCCGTAATGTGCGGATAGGATGTTTAAAACTAGCCACAATTAACCTTCAATGCTGTTGAACTGTTTGCGCTTGCGGGGGATGGAAAATTAACGATATGATGTATGGTAAAATAATAACGTTTATTTTAAAACATGTGTGTAACTAAGCATTCCACGAAACGCATGAAGCATAATTTAGTGGCGGGTTCGTAGGCGGAAGCATGCGTTTTTCATGCAAACAAATAATGCGGAATTGTGCATCGCCCGGAAGCAGAAACTCCGACCTTTCGTGGAACTCTGGAATATGTATGCATTACCTGGCATCCAGCTATAAACAACCCACGTACATACTGCAGGTATTGTGTAGTGTTCCTGTTTTCCCCAAGGAGTATGCACTCGGCTGGCGGCGGCAAACCGGGGGCAGATGCGAATAGCACCGCAGGCTGGCATTTCGTCGATGAACTAAACTGGAAATGCGCGTTTATAGCGTCTAAACGTGAAAGACAACTGCATTCAAAACCACATCTCGAATCGCCTTGAATAATTATCATTTCCTTGGGTTAGAATTTCACACAAGCCAAACGCAGACTTGCTCGTCATTCATATATACAGGATGAAGTCAAATTACGTTTGAGGCGGGAAGACGGAAAAGATCTAAAATAGAAATTCGCCACAGCGACTGCGCATGCAAATTCGTTAAGATCCTTGAATTTAGCATGAATGCATGCATGCGCGCTGCGTCTCTGGAGTGCTAATAGAACAACAAGGAAGTGTGTGCAGAAGCATGCAGAAGTGCTCTTAATGTGTGCACTTAGATGTCTCACATAATGCGACACAACATTGTATTAAATTAACGAACGCATCACGATTACAAAATTGTAATTTACGACTTGTTACTTTGATTAACTCGATATCTTCATACAATTTCTTTGTTCGCTTCAAGGTAATATTTGATTTGACAACTCGTTTCAAGCCGAAAAGGGTTTTTATATTGATAAAAAGTGTTTAAATAACATCATGTTACATGTTAAAATGTCTGTTTATTTATTATTGAACACAGGAATTTGACATTAAAGATGAGTTTTTTAGGTTATGATTTGACCATGATCATAAGTGCATCTAACAATAAAACACTATTTATCACACGATTAATTAATTTATTTATTATACAGGATGCTAATAAATTAAAATCGTTTTTTTGCTTATTGCAGGTTTTACTGGGACCTCTGTATGCTGCTTCTTCTAGTGGCGAATCTCATCATCCTGCCTGTAGCGATTAGTTTCTTTAACGATGATTTGAGTACGCGATGGATTGCCTTTAATTGTCTATCGGACACCATATTTCTTATAGATATCGTTGTCAATTTTAGAACAGGTAATTACGATGCTAAACCTAACCTAACCTAACACAAGCGTTTTATTGCGTAGAACAACAATGGAATTAAATTTATTTTACGAGCAGACATGATAGTTATTCGACTGCGAATGATCGAAATTCAATTAACTTTTTCATGGGAATTGCACGTCAAACGTTGATTAACATTCACGTCTGCTTTTTAATTACCGCACGTTGCGCTTTATTGGCGCAATACGCTAATAAATATCGCACGCCTAATGGCAAATCGATTCTCGTTCGCAGGTATAATGCAACAAGATAATGCCGAGCAGGTTATCCTCGACCCCAAGTTGATCGCCAAACATTACTTGAGGACCTGGTTTTTCCTGGACCTCATCTCGTCCATTCCTCTAGATTATATATTTCTAATATTTAACCAAGTAAGTGGGCTTCCGCAACACTGTTCACCCATAATTATGTACCATTAATTAATGCAGCACGGGAATTAATTTGTTCATTGACTTAATTGTTGCTAGCATTGCAGTTTCAATGTTGAAAAACGAATCAAGGTTGACAACATTGTGTGTTCATTCATTGATGTAATCGATTAGTTATTTCTATGCATTTTATGCTTTAAAATGCACCTTAAAGCATAAAAATGCTGGAATTTGTGCAAATTAATTTCTCTGCTGTATTACTTCTAATGATTCGATAGCGATACTTGTGTGGTGTTTATGTCGTGCTCGTTGGACTAGCAGTACAATACCAGCTCATTGAAGATTGACCTAACTGTTTAATATATTTGAAATGAAAACTAGTTGAAGCGATGATTGTCGAGCATGTGACACTAATAAATGTGATCATTTGGATTGTTTATGGTAAGCGCATGACGATTCCTCTCTCTCTAAACTCTCCAAGCGGTGAGCTGCAGTGTGTAAAATTTATCTGTCAATCAAACGTCCAACTGGATGATTTGTTATTTAAACGGGAATTTTTAATTTAAAATGAGCAAACAAAATTCTAGAATATTTCAAAGGACATAAAGAAACGTTATAGGGGTAGTTTTATCATCAACTATGAAACTCATAAACGAGGTTGGAAATTTATTCATCTATTTAAAAAAGTGGAGCACTTCACTTAGTGCCCCAGCACAATAAAGTGCATTCGCATTTTGGGGTTGAATTTATGTCAAATTTCCTGTCAACCTTGCAGCTGTCATAATAATTATGAATGCAACGTGAAACCTTTGTACAAAGATAAAACTATGTAAATTTCCCCATGTGATATATTAATCTTGTCAAACTATTCACAACATGAGTGTTGTTTTTCCGTACATGTTTTGTATGCGTACGTACTGTACATATAATTGTTGTGTATTAATATCCTAGAATTGGTGGGCTGTAGATGTGCACTAGCGAATTACCGGAAACTCTTAACTAAACTGTTCCAGGATTTCGGCGACAGTTTTCAAATCCTGCACGCCGGCAGGGCCCTGCGCATCCTGAGACTCGCCAAATTGTTATCGCTAGTGAGATTGTTACGATTATCTAGACTCGTCCGATATGTCAGTCAATGGGAGGAAGTTTATGTAAGTTGCAATCAATTTATTACCACACCATTATTATCTTATTTATCTCTCTCTCTCACTCTCTCTCTATATGATATATTATTATAACAATATTTGTTTTTGTTATAATCTAAAGCCTTGATTTGTTTCAATGTCGAATGAATCAGTACCCATTATTAATGAGATGCGAGCGATGCGGTATAAACGTGCGCGAACGCAATAAACGTGTATCATCAATCAGGCTTTTATCAATAGTGAGTGATCGTTTTGATCGTTTCCAAACTTGTATACTTACTTGATTTACCTAAGTTTTTGGTTTCTTGGTATTTTTCAAATAGAGTCAAAAAGGCACATGTGCGCGCTACCTTGCTTCAATTTTATTCTTAAAATTAATTATAAATATTATATATATATTATATATTTAAGACATCATTATTATCAGCATCCAATTTGCATTTCTTTGATTGGATTATATTAAATCAACCCCATTGATCAATCAATCAATCGACATTCGTCCGATTCATTCAGATATACAATTTTTACCCATTTATTTTTATTTGACATATTTTTTGTTGTTATTTTGATCGCATATTTATTGGTTTGTTTTTATTTTACTATGTGGAGAGCATTTTATGACAAATTTAGGCGAGCTTTTGGCCTCTGCTATCGGCTGCCATATTTTCATTTGGTTTCTTCTTTTGGTTGTAAAACAAATGAAGCTCAGGCATTGATAATGTAAATGCTTTGGAATGAATATATGATTAATTACTTAATTAATTATTGAATTAATGTTATTATACATAATACATCTTGCACCATTATTGAGTAATCATTGACATTTTATAGTTTTTCATTTGTCATTATCGCAAGTATAATGAAAAAACTATGTACAACCAATCAAGTCATCTTCGTTAAACGATAAGTACAATCAATTAATTGATTTACGTTGCAAACATTCAACATACTTTAACTTGTTCTTTGGTTTCAAATTTCATTCTTGATGCATCTGAGTTTTGCGTTAGATTTCCTAACCTCGGCGGGAATTATCATCAAATAGGTGAAACAGGCTCGGATTAACTATAAATTTTGTAATGATAATAATATGATGATGATGATGATGATATTTAATATTTGCATTACTGAGGAATTGTCGGAGATCGGCTAAGCTAAGTAAAAGTGGTGTTGTTGGGCCGTAGATCCCCATGTACCAACACCCCCAAGGGCGGCAAGCTGAATATGCCCCAGACGGTACCCCAATTACCCCACCTAGAGACAGGACGACAGAGGTGCTTTACAAAAAACATTTGTTACTTTCTGTTGATCTGTTGATGTGGTCGTGAATTATATATATATTCGTTAACGTAAAATATATATTAAAATTATTTTAAATGCCTTACGTACCATTTTAAGACATAACCCCTAACTCTTCACATGATAACTAAATCTGATCTGAATTAAATAATATTTAACCATCTATTAAAACTTGAACTAAACTCTATTCTTAAACATTTCTTATGATCTTTCTACATTCTGTATCTGTATGTCTTAAAATGGTTGTCGGGGATGGAATTCTAAATGGAATGTAGATGTACTTAGAGAAGATTTCAGTATTCGCGATTGTTACCTAGCCTGGTGTCGAAATTTGTTGACATATATCTATCTATATTTATTGCAAATATTTCCTTATTGGACGAGGGTAAATCTGAACGTGTGATTCGTTTAGAGTGCAGATTATTTACCGTATCTTTCTCTATATGTATATGGAATGTCCAATTGAAGTACTTGAGTGTTTCGTTTTTGATTTAATGAGAGTTGCATCTTGAATTGCATTTGCAAAATCCACAAATGCCCAGAAAGAAACTTTGATTATCATAATTCTAATTCCCACGTTGCAATTGTTCGATTGACCATATCAATATTATGCTCTATTTATTATTATCCACCTACTTGTGTGTTAATTTGACACTGAATTTGATAATGATTATACTAATGAATCCTTTTTGCGTCACGTTTTGTTTCTGTGGGGTGTGTTGAACGTACATGCGAAGTAATTTGAGATAAGCACGTAAACGTTGTAGGTTTAGCTGCAGAATTTTGCGTTTATTTATTCATTCATTTCATGCGAAAATCATCAAATTAATTTGAGCTTATTTGAGATTTGAGTCAACATGTTATCATTAATAATTCAGGAAATAATCAGGAATTTATTTAGCCAAAGGTTTTTGCTTTATACTTTATTATTTTTCTTTTCTTGAACAAACTCAATCTTACAAATTTGAAACATCATCAAATATTCATCAATCATCATTTTCAGTCATTGTTTGATTTCGTACTTCATTAATGAGTTCACCTTTCTATTCAGTCTCTATTGAGTTAACTCACTCAACAGTAGAGTAATCTGTGTGTAGTTTTGTACAAAGAAGAAAGTACTTATTACTCAGTAGACTAATTATTGATCTTAATGCTTCTTGATTCCGTAGATCGTTTTCTACCCTTTCTTTGGTCTATTAGAACAATGTAATGATGATGTTTGAAACTATGGCAATGAAATGTTGTTGTTGATGGAGCAATCCAGTATATCAAAGTGTGTATGTGTGTTTGTATACTTACTTGTAGCTCTCTATTATCTCTTTGAAAATACTTACTTAACTTAAGTAATTAACTCATTACCTAATGTGAATGTATGCGCGCGCTCTGTCCATGTCTGCTTACGCACTGCACTTTGTTAAATTTTTTCTCTAACTCTATCTCTTTCTCTTTTTTCTCTATATAATTCTAACCAAAATCTGTTGTTCTTAATGATTTATCTCTAATTAAAATTATATAGTTTACGTATTCACTCTTTAAGTTTGGTACAAAAATTAATCAAGAACATAATTTAATCTCCTTATTTACATGAACATTATCGATATCTTTGTCTCTTTTTGTGTTGGTTCTTTCTGCTCAAAGATTTGATTGTTTTTTTACAAAATAATACATAATTTTCAGTCGATCGACATAACCAAGTAACTTTCTGTTTGTTTTATGTTCGATGTAAACGAATTAGTCAAGTAAATACGAAAGAAAGAATGAAACCAGTTTGTTCAATCAGCATTTCGCAAAAGTTTTTTGATACCATTTTGCCGTATACCTTACTTACTTACTTAACCTTATGTATAAGAAGTATTTTATCTGTTTATCAAAGCAAAAGACATAGCAAAATTTTGTTGTCAAATCGTTTCTTCTTTGGAAATCTCTAGTTCCACGCTTTTTTCTCTACTACCTTGTGTTCTTCGCTTTTTCTAGATCTTGCAGAATCTTCAAAAAAAGCGAACGGAACGAAGGGGGCGCCTCAGTTCGGAGCTCAACAAGTCTAAATACAGCAAAAGCAATCTGATATTTAAGGTAACACGCTTCGAGCTTGCTTCGCCTTACGCATGACCGATCGTGGCGCCTCTGCTTCCACAATTTTTTTGTTTTTGTTTGATGCTCAATCAAGTACGCTTCAAACAAAACGACAATTCTTATGCAATTAGTATTATTTTACGGCTGATATTCGCTGCAGTCCTTGGCACAAGGATCGTTGAATATCACGCACTAATGCAAAATTACAACAACAATATAAGAAATTATTATACTTAATCAATCAATCAATTAATTTCACAATCTGGATATTTATGATTCAAACACTCACGAAATTATTTCAGTTGAAGATAAAAACCGAATACCAAATTATTATTATGCTTCTCCAGCATGTTGTACATACTTGAAAACGAAAAACCTTCTAAACACACTGATGTTTCTTTCACTGTATAATCTGTTTAAGTTTTTGATTTCTTCGACGACAAACACACGTACATCATTGTCTCGCCGAATTCGAACGAAAATTGACGAAACGAATCGAAATTCTAAGATGCAAAAAATAATGATGCGAAACAAAAGTAGAGGCTCTCACTTCCCAAATGCGCGCAATTTATCTTGTTGTGCATGAACTTATTCTCTATTTGACAGTTTGCAAATATCAATCAAGTACAAACTATTGAATAATTGTATGGTAGAGTACATATATGCTTGCTGAGGTATATTAAAACATTTTTTGTTGTTTATTGATGGCTCGTATTCGATTTTTGTTTCTCTGTTTTTTTTTTCGTTTATCATTTTCTTTCGTTGTAATCTAAACGACAAATGCGATCTCTTTAGTTTTGTTCTATGGGTATCTTACGTATTGACACTCAACACACCTAAAATGAGTTTAATATTGGGACTTAGTGTATATCTAGTATCGCTTGTTATCAATACGTAGCAAGTTGGCGCTTAGTATTTTTTGAATTAATTTGGTTTAATCTCTCTTTATCTCTCTATGCTCTAGCAAAACTGACTTAAGTCACTTTGAAGTGTGCTCAAGGCATGTATTTGTTGGCGGTAGAGAGAAAACTGTATAAAATGTACGAGCAGTTGTTGTAGACATGATTTGTTTCGATTTTATTTTAAGCTTTTGCATATATTTTAGGTTTTGGTACATGGGAATTATCCAGGCAAACCAATTTGACACGAACCACACCACCACATTTTGTCTCTCACTTTCTAGCTCTTTACATCTGACATCTTTATATGTTTATCACTCAATCTGTTATCCTTTTTAAGTCTTCAAATCTTAACACATTTTCACACGATTTATTTTTTGATGCTCTTTCAATACATTTGTTCTCGCCTTTACTACTAACAACTTACTGAACACACTCCAGGTACTCAAATAATCAAATGTCATTAATGTGCTTCTTCTCGACGGATGCTGATGCATTTATGCAAATGGCACTCGCTGAAGTGCACTCTGCGTCGAACAACTCAGCAGACGTGAAAGATTAAGGACAAAATCACGAAGCAATTTCACAACGATGAAATTTGCAGTTTTTCTAAAGAGAAAAGAATCGTTTCTTTAACAAATACGTTTCGCTTTCAACCAGAACAAAATATACTCGAAACTAGTTGACTTGAAATGACACAGTTATTGGTAAATTGAAACAAAAATGCATTCGGACATTGTAATGTTTAAGGAATATGAAAAATGCCTCAACGATGACTCAATTAATAATTATGCACGCGCTTTTATCTATTATTAATTACTGAGCTTTGATTACGAATTAGCTTACTTAATATTTGAT
>JARJDV010002859.1:0-17756 GCA_030264675.1 Anaulacaspis nigra
TATTCTAGTGTTTTGCAGTCGTTCATTAGCCTTTTCCCCCTTTAAATCAAGCACGAAACGGCGAACTATGCAACGGACCGTTGAGATCGCCACAATGGATACGCGGTGTAAAGAAGTCGGGCTGATTTGACGAGGGAAACAACACGAACGTCCAAGGACTGGGGCACATTGCAAAATTGCATGCACTTGCACAAAGTTTATAGGTGCCCGTAACTACCACCCAGCTTGCATTCGTTTGCAATATGGGAAATGTTTGGACTGTGCGAGCAGCGGATTAATGTCATGATTCATCCTCTCGTAAAACTGAGCTCAACCCATCAACGAGGACCACAGTCCTATACACGTTCGCAGGGGATGAAAAGCATAAAAATTGTATTGGAAAATACAGGTCGTATTTGCATAGAAATTATTAAATCAATGTGGTGATTTATCCCGATTTAACGTTGCATATGTATCTCTGGAATTGCGTGGAAATAATTTAAATTATAATTCCGTAATTCATCGAGCTAATGAGAAAATTTTTATTTTTCAGTCAATTTGTGAAATTGTTCTAGAATATCATTTTCTCGATGGTGGAGGATGAGTTGTAATAAATGAGACTTTATAGTTTGTTAGTCACAACTTCAGCACATCTCAATGCATGTAGACAGAATGTCTGGTAACTTCAGATAAATCCGTGATTATTGTGAGAATTCCCAATGATTCGTTGATTTTGTTTTCGCAACGTATTTCCTTTCCGTATTTGCATATTATTATTATTATTATTATAAACTAATAATTTATCTCAAGGAAGCAGAAAAATTATCATAAAATGAAAACCGTAGAAGAAGAACATGATATTAAATTCAGGATATTAAATTTTGAATGAAAAATAGAATTGTTTATTTCCAAGTAAAAAATTAATAACATCTCTTCTAAAGTTTGTCTTTAACCATTTATTAACATGGAGATTGCACTGTTCAAATTCATATTTCATTTTATTAAAACTGCATTTTCCTCTGCAAGTGTCTATTAAATAAATTAAAGTTTTTATGAAATTTTCTACAATAAAACTTTTATTAAAAGTTTTAATTACTTGAATAAAATAAAAAATTCATTTACGTAAATTCTAAGTAACTGATGGAGCTTATTATTAAATTTAAAGTAATCGAAGAGTACTCACCACTGCATATGAGCAACGCTGAAATAATTCTCCCCAAGATAAACATTTTCATTATGTTTTATTAAAATGCAAGTAGAGTTTTCTATTCAAATCCACATCGAATCACATCAACATTTCTTTCAATTAGATAAGGATTAAAGTGCACTTGCATTATACTTGCAATCGCTGCAGACGCAAAGGACGAGAAAACGCGCAAAAAGTTTCTTTGGTTTGCGACGCGAAAGAACCGCTCAGCTCCTTGCGACGGGGGTGCAAAAGGAGCGCTCGCAGGAACGAACAGACGCGGACTGCGAATCCACAGCCCGTTTCACGCCATCCAGTTCCTGCATGCTCACGCGACGTACGAGTATCCTGCGAGCAATTTCATAATGCATGCATGGGTATACGGCGCGTCGCCGCCACCAGCGTCGCTGCCGCCGCCGCCGCCACCGCACTGAACGTCGCAACGCCCACGCGTACAACAGCTACCATCTACGTGCGCTCACACATTTTGCACACGCAAACCTCGTACGCTTGATGTTTGTGTTCATTCATTCTCCACCATATTCATATCAACTAGCGGCTTCGAAATGTCCTTACAAACTTTGCCATTCGCCTGTAAAAGGCCAACTGCCGGTAAAAAGCACCCTGCTTTGAGTTTTCTTACAGCAAGCGACGATAGGGAAATTATGGGCGCGCAAGTGCCGATAAATATTGAAAGAGTGCTGGGTAACTTGGTAAAGATATAAAAGTTACCCACGTTTATTAGAAATGTGTGTGAATTTCTATTTTATTAATCAAGTACTTACGTACTTGCTTTTGTTTGATATAATCCTTTACGTCTAGATTTCATTCTATAGTTGGGAAATTAAATATAATTACGTAACATCAAAATTCACTTTCGCTGTTAATGTATTTTAATTAAATTTCTTTTTCGCGAGCAAGGATAACATGAGAGCAATTTAATTGTAGCTTAATTTACTTTGAACACCGCCGCCGTACTTGAATTATAATTTTTTGTATATGGGTAATGGGGCATGAATAATGTATAAATTAACTATTCGCGAATTGCTGATTGTCGTTAAATCATTAATTAAGCAAAATGGTTTATAGACACTTAATTAACCCTAAGATACTCCCAACGATCTCAATGCATCTTTGAATTTTACTGAGTGTTTTCAACTCTCGAATTAATGAGACCGACAATCGTAGCCTTTTGGAGAATTTGTCATCACGTTGATTCATGATATCAACGGCAGTAAAATAATTAAAATGTTGCATGGACAGTAGATGAAAAAGACCTGATAAGAAGGGGTTATTTGTGAGGACACTGAGTGAGAATTTAATTACGCAAAGCCCAACGACGTTCCGACAGTGGCGCATTCATTACCCAAATATGTATTCAGCGGTTTTGGAACAATTCAGTGCAAGGATGGCCCGTGCGATAGGGCTGCGTGGGTGAATCCTGTTCATTCACATCCACTTTGGCGATGAGGAACGATGAGTATGCGAGCTACCGTGAACTTCACGACTTGTTTCATCCCTTTCTTCGTGCTTTATGCATATTCATTTTTAAGGGAATTCTATCATATTAACGCTTGATTGCCGTTTATCATGCACATTATTCGCATGTCCTAATTTTTCCTTTTAAAGTTAAACATTGTACTATCGCACCGTGATAAAGTCATCACCATAAAACAAGCGGATTATTCTTTCGTAATTTTGTTACCATAGTTTAAAATTTCCAAAAGCGTAGCAAATTTAAATATACGTAAAATTTAATTTGATTTCGCAGTCCTAATAAATGAAATTAGCTATTTGTTGTAATAAAATTGAGTTATACTGTAATCTATAAAAACTGCTAATCCAATTGTTTTCTATAACTGACACGTATGGCCATTACTTATCCACTGACATCTTCGAAACTTTTCCCTTTTTTCCAATTTTCCGCATTTTGCCTCTTTTTGCGCCAGACGATCATCTTAAGCTGCGTGCAAACAGCGATCATTACTCCTTGTCAAAGATAATATGTTTTCGTGCTAAAATATCACTGCAAAAATACCATTCAATTAATCTGAACTTCAATAAACCTTTAAACAAATATATGCATTGAAATTTCTTAGAATTAAAATGGTTTTTTAATTATAATAATAACAAAACGTAAAACTCCACGTTCCATTAAAAATATGTTCACGAAAAATGGGTAAATGCTTTTAAATTACTGCATGTATGCTCCAGTTTCCCCCAAGTTAACTGTATAAATCATTTTAGTTTTAAAAATGGCTTATGTTACATGGAAAAATATTTAGGACTCTAAACCAGGCAAACATTAATTATAAAATGCTAGAATTTTCCAGTACACTTTCCTGTTTCAAATAGTTTTAAAGAAAATATGAAAATATAGCAGAATTTGACTAATAAATTGCACGCCATTACTCATGTATCCTTTATATATCAGTTTACGATATTACGATTGTTACAATTTCGAATAACGCAGTGCAACGCATATCCTGAATCGAAAGCACGATAAATTACGAATGAGTATTCAAACCCATTTCTACGGCTGACTGACTGCAATAAATGTTTGAAAAACAAGGCAATATTGATTTTGCATTTTATATAATAGTCGTTATTAATAAATGTTATACTACCTCAATACATTTTGAATAAATAATATTTCAACCCTTAGATATTGAGATCCCGATTTATGTTGTGTAATATTTCATGATGCGCTATTCATAGAATAAATATTTAGATTGTCTAATTGGTGGCATGTTTTTCATTACGTATCGACAGACGCCACCCCCGTAATGACGATCCTTTCATTCTTATCGTAAGTGTGACGCCATCAATGTGTTGACGCAAAAACATTGGCGAGGGTGCCAATAAGTGACACCAAAAGAAACTGTATATGAATACATTGCACGCTTTGCAATATGATATCAGCAAATTATACCATTCAGCATATTTGTTTACTGATCCGAGTTAATTTACTAACTCAATGTAAAAGAAAGGAAATGAGTCTGTTGATTTTACAGAATTCGCAACACTCAATTATTGGCGGGTAAAAGGCAATGCGACCGATATACATATTCAGAGCAGAAACATTTCCCTGAAGAATTGAAACTTGTTTACGCCAACGCATCGAGAAAAACAAACTCATTTGCGTAAGACATATTAAAATGCAAGTATTTTACGTACTATTTTATTATAGAACTTTTATTTTATCTTAAATATGCACCCTCTTGAAATAAACTGCAAGCGGTAGGCTGTTAAAGTTCATTATCCTTTTTCAAGCGCAGCGTCCAGTTTTCAAACGGTTTCATTGCTACCCCCATTCCATAACTCCAATAACTGTAAACGCGTCGGAATGTAAAACGAATTCCTGCAAAATTATCGTAAGAAGGCGGTAATGAGTCCCTATTTTAACACGTACTAAAACGCACCGCGATATAGCAGGGGTAATGCACTAGCAATCTCGTAAATGTAATTTAAAACGTAATTTGATCGTTAGGATGCGCGCGTCGTAGTACCTCGTGGGGCGGCAAAACACCGGCTGCCGATAATGCGTACAATTTACAAAAGCAGATGAAACTTTTCTTTGAGCATCTGTTAATGATAGCGCGGAGAAAATCCCCAATTCTATCTCGTGAGTTAATGAATCGCGTCGTTTGCAGTTATTCAGGACAATATCCACGCTGCGCCCTTATTATACAATAAGTACATATCATATCAAAAGGCAAATGGGTGAAGGATGCGAACATTACCGACCCACATTCATATAAGCACTCATTCACGGAGTCATAAATTTTCTTTATGACTCTCCGCAATTGCGTCAGGACTCCAGACAAAGTGAACTGTCCATGTGACATACACAGGATTAATAAGGATTATGTCAAAGGCGCCAGAATAAGATCAGAACAATGTCTAAACATGTCCCTGATACCTTTTAAAGCGACTACTTAACTGGGTCGTGTAATTTTGGACTCTTAGAAGAATAATTTGCAATGTCTCTATTTATTGCATATTTTTATAAGTGATCAAATAAGTGGTAAATCCACATACATTATATATAGTAATCATTTGAACTATGGATATTAAAAAACTGAATATTTTTTAGAAAATACTTTGAATAAGAAAATAGCGATACATCTATTTTATGGAAAACCATTTAGATTAAAAATTCTGCGCGAAATGGTTAAATCAATAGTGTTATAAATTTATAACAGAAACATCAAAGTTATGTACTTATACTATTACCGATTCCATAAAAGGATGGCTAAATGAAAAATTCAAATATCAATTATTAATCCACCCTAAATGTTATTCAACAACACTCTCTATTGTTGATTCTTCTTCTTCTTTTTCTTCTTTTTGGGAGGCTCGTCCTCGCCACCAGCTCCATTGCCATTTTCTTCTACAATGGAGCCATTAGTAGCATCAGCATCACCGTTTTCTTCTTGTGTTTCACTCTTGCGCTTCTTCTTTTTCTTGCCCTCTGGAGTTTTAACCACTAATTGTTGCTTTTCAACTTCATCAATCGCTTCCTTCATTACGTCCAAGTTCTTTTTGGGAATGTCGCCGGTTTCATAAAATTTGAGACGATCTTCTACTTGTTGACGAAGCACATTACCAAATACGCTTGTCTGCGCTTCAGCGAAGCAATCAATTCTTGATGCGATTGAGCACTTGTTAGCCAAATAACGGGAAATGCGACCCTTATTTCTAGCGCCTGCACGTCCAATGAAAGTCGAATGATAGAGCAATCCATATTTTGGAGTATTGCCCCTTGTCTTCAAAGCTCTGAACAAAGCCTTTTCTGCGCCCAAGATTTGAACGGTCGATGCTGGACACTTTGCCAGATTTGTCAAGGAACCAGCGTGAGATATCAAACGAGCACCTACTTGATCACCAATTAATGTAGATAAATTCGGAGCTACAACCGTCATTTTGCTATGTAGATATTCAGATAGTTCTTTACGATAGTCAGCTAGAGATATTACTCTTGCTGCAAACATTTCAATGTTCAATAAATCAACAACACTGATATCCATGCCCATGGATGATTTGGATGCATCAATGATTGCTTGTGCTTTTCCAGAATCCATTGTGATTTCCTCAAGACCAGCAAGGCTCTCATCTGTGAGTTCCTTCCTATTTTTAATAAATTTCGCCAAACGAGCAAATGTGTAATTCTCAGGGACAATTTTGACGAGTTCTGGGAAATGGTATGAGTACCATTCACTGCAACAAAACAATGTTATAGTAAAAATTACATGCTAAAATGTTAATAAATACCGTATTCTCATGGAGAATGTGTTGATATCCTTATCAAGCTGATCCAGTAATGCAATACTCTGGATGATCATATTATCAGCTCTATGTACATTGAATTTAACCTTTGCTCTAGAGTAGGAATGACCCAAGCCCAGTTGAGCCACAGCAGCACTCTTTGAGGTAAATCCCTTAGTTAAGTTGTGAAAATGGTAACGGATACCTCTGATGATTTCAGGCACAGCACCAATATGGCTACATGGTATACCCAATGCTTCAGTAATTGCAGCACCAAGCTTTGGGTCGAGGACGCCCAGACTGGTTTTCTTCTTTTTGGGAACTACTGTGCTGATGAAATGGAGAAGCTCATCAGGTACAATGCCTTCAGAGACAGCATTAATATTTTCAAGTGCTGTTACTGCACTCTTGAAAGGAGAGAAGCTAACAAGCTTGACTATGCTATTGAAACGTCCTAAATCAGTAACCGCCGATTCCACCTGTGGTAGTAAAGCACCGATCTCCTCAAACTCTTCGACATTAAATATGCCATAACCCGCTGCATGTTCATATAATATGAACAATTTAGACTGTAACAATAGAATTGAATAGAATCACGACCACGTTGTCACAGTTAGGTTATGTTGGAATAAACAAAGATATATCATCCTAGCAACCACTCAGCAACAAATATAATCGCCACATCAACAACAATATAAACACTTACCATTTTGAACAGTTATAAACACAACATTAAGGCACAAACCCTTCTAAACGAAAGACGCACTTATAACCTTACCACACTTCACCATAACCACGTGCACAAGAGGCTAAAATGGCTGAGGATGGCGCCGATGGCGCTGTTCTACAAAGTGTTGCTTTGGCATAGTGACGTGCTATTGGCTCTCGTTCAACCAATCAAGTGATTCCAAATTCAAAAGTTTCGAATTTATTTTAATTATTTAATAATTACTATGTATTTACTCAATTTTATATTAATAGTCAGAGTATAATTCAGTAAAACAAGAAAAATATTTTATATATGCGAACAGTGATATTAACTATTACCGTAATTATTACCGTTTTGTGGATCTGTATAAGGCACGGTAAAACGGGTTCGAACGCCTGAAAATCAAAATTAAATTGTATGCATTATATCTAAAAATAACAGTACCTATATATTAAATAAAAGGTTTAAGGTTGATGCTGTTGATAATATATGGTTTTATTAAATTACTACTTCAATCAAAGCTATTATCAGCCTAATCTCTATGTTGCGGATCGCAATACACATCAGTAAGATTTTCTAGTTGCTCTACGGCATCTTGACGATTTAGAGAGCTAAGTGAATTACGACTACAAATACTTAAGTTGCTTGCAGAGAGCATACGTGACTTTTGCGCTGGCGATGAACTACCATCTGAAAATGTTGCTTCATACGGTTTTAAATCTGGCGAACAACTTTGAAATGATGCTGCAGACAATGCTAAACTATTAGTACTTTGCGATTGAATAAAACCTTGCGTGGACTTGGATGGTGTTGAATTATCAGATACTAACGGTGTACTTTCATTGTCGCTAGTGTCGTTCAATTCTGGATTAGAATAAAGAAACTTTTCCTTTAGGATATGTTCAAAGCTCTTCTTAGTGTGTCGTTTTGTGTTATCAATTGACTTCGATCGATTACGTGCAGATCCAGATCTTGAATCCTTAAGTACCAGACTAGTTGGCCGTTGCTTTTTCACATCATAATACACCACAGTATCCTTATTGCATACCTTCGTAGGGTCTTGTGCTGATTTAATTATGACGTGCTTACCAGGTTTATTGATATTATCAGCTTTTAAGTTATTTAATTTTATACTGTTACTGCGTCGTTCTAAGACTGAAACAAACAAATCAAGTTGCGTCATACATAAATTATACTTAGATAGAATACCTGGCGTAAGATGGGGACTACTACATCTTGAACTATCGCCGCTAATTGGTTCTGAAGTGCCTTGAATTGATATTGATATCGGCTGCCAATTACCCACTGGCGAAGATTGTAAAATAACGAAATCAGTCTCACCAAACCCGCACGCACTGTTCGCGCGTGACCTACAGCCGCTGTCGATGTTGTATTCTTCTGCAAATAAAAGTGAACAAGCGCTACTAAAACTATATGCTGTACATGTATTCGAGATAACAATATGTACACGGTAGCAAAAAGTAAATATTGTAAGCTAGAAGCGCAATTATGTAACCGCAAATTTGCGAAAGTCAGATATAAATCTTCGTTTAAACTACGCATCATCTGGTTTATATGAAGTTCAACTTGCGGTCACTAAATAATTGAGAAACGAAGTTTGAATGGGTGTGTTAACATATTGGAATAAGCTTAAATCTATAGCAGACTATAAATGAACTAACAAGTTAGTTCAGTCTGCTTAGATTGTTCGATAGCTACAAACCTACTATTATGTTACTTGAGATCAATCGTTATACGCCATACTTAAGTATTTAGTGCAAACATAATTAAATTGGTCAATTGGTGAATGTGTGAAGACTACAACTAGTTTTGGGTACCATTAATAACTAAATAGCACAGAAACAAACTACAACAATGACTTAAGCAATTGGTAATTAACATGCAATATGATATAATAAATAATGTAAAAAACCTAGCAATACGTACGTGTAAATTAGTTAAACTTACTCAAACAAATTTACATCGCAACACTATTATTCTAACAAGTTTATTATTTGTTTTGGCTACTCTACGTCAACTACATATTACTACCTGTTTAGGTGTTAGTAGTTCAATACTAATCAAAAATCACATATATGATCATTATATGAATAACTTGTTCTGAGATCACATATTAAAAGATGTTTCGTCATAATCCTTAGTCAAAATGCGTACTTTAAGAATATTCATTAGAGGAACGTTACTAACAACTCTGACAAAGACTAAAAAACAACAATCAGCTCACCAAAAAATCTTATGCAAAAATTGAATCATTCTATACCTCTGCAAACATCTAAAAATTAAAGACATAAAATAACTGGCAGTTTAATATCACAACAAACGCCATAAATGGCACCCAAATCTTCTATTCCCGAACAAACTTGCGCAAGGTTCAAATAGTCAAGTACTAATATTTCTTTAATAAAGAAAGTTTTATAAGGATGTGTCTGAGCCATTGGTGTACTGGCGCTCTCGATTAAATTGTATAAAACGTTTAGATGATGGAGGCGCAGTCAGTGAGTTAGAATCTGAAAGACCTGCCTGTGGCTCGAGTATCATAATAGTAGGTTCCACATAATTGACGCAATTATTCATATTCGTCAAATGTGTGTCGTCCAATGTTAAATTCTTATTATTAATACAATGTTGCTTATTTTCACCTTGTGAACTATCAGGACTGGGATGAATAACAAACGTGCGCGGTATATCACCTTCGACGAGATCTAAATTTTCTTCGGTTTCCTCTAAGACGTCTTCACACGCCTCTTCATTTAATGTTTGTAGCGCACCACAAATCATCTGCTCCTCTAATGTTACCTAAAATAAAATTATATTGATATTCGTGTCTATAGCAATAAATAAAAATAAGCATTTTACCTGGTACTATAAATGTAGGCATTAAAGATTTAAATTTTATATTATAATAATAAATAGCGCAAAAAATTATACAATATACGTTACCTGTTTTTCAATTACGCTGGGTTTATTTCTGTTGGATGAAGGAGCATCGTTTTGTATTTTTGATTCTTCACGTTCAATCTGGGTTTTAGAAGTTTTGCGGTCCGGATTATTGGGTAATTGATTACTGCCAATACTGAATCTAACATTTTTAGCCTCATCTTGGCGTAAAACTTGAGTCAATTCATGTTCTCGCAATGATACAACAAGAACTTTAAACATTTCCCAATCTCCGAAACTCATGTGCAATAACTTCTTCAGCTCTTCCAAATCACAATGTAATAATACACGCCCATTAATATTATTCGACTTAATAATCTCTGTGTAGGATTTTATAGCTTCTGGCGAGAACTCATGCATCTTGTCCAGGAGTTTGCATACTCCATCAACATTCAAAGTCGGCAATCTCACATCCATAACATCTTGAGCTAGCGTAGTAACTGGATAATGAGGCAAAGGTGTGGGTTGCGCTAAAGTTAAATGATCTCCCCATGGTTGCCACTGAAGTGGTGGTTGAGGGTATATTTGCATGGGAATTGTAGGAGCGGCCGTTTGCGCACGATTCATGGTCCGTACTCTCCGTGATAAGGGATGACGTTGTGCACTCCAGTCGGAAGCTGACTGTGACCATTGATTCAGATTTTGTGTAATATTCAAATTTCTATGAGGTGTCATGATTAATCCAGAATCATCAAAACCTTGTGTCTCTTCTAAAAATAAACGTTTCAAAACACGATACAAAAGGTTGAATTAAACACACCCTTTATGACTTTCTTTAGATATGGATCCAAATTAATTGTAAATGGCAGGAAAACCTTTAAGTCGCTAACCAAGAGAGTAGATTTGTGGAATGATAAGAAGTAGTCAAATTTCCTTTCGTCTCGATCCAACTCCAACAAAGGCTCAACGTCTTTAAGTGTTGGAATGTTTGGTCTCACTCTAAATATTATAAAATATTAAATAAATAAAACAACACACATTATTTGTCGCATACTTGTCGTAAATTGCTTTCAATGAAAAATTGTCTTCTAAATTTTCTTCAAACAAATCATAATGATATATAATCCACGATGTCCTGAACGGCCATTGTTCAGTAATATTAATCCAAGATGCAAGCCGGTACCATGAGAAATCAATTTGAAAAGCTTTCAACAATCGACCCGTAATATATACGACATTCATTAAGCGTCGCATAGAACGCGGATTCACATCACTGAAATAATCATCAGTGAGGAGCATTTTTGTAAGATCTTGAGCTCCACCAATACGATTTAAATTTGATCCAATTGAACTTGCAATTGATTCAGATCCTTTTAATTTACGCGATCCCTTTCGTCCTCCAAATTTAGAAAGCTTTTCAGTACTTGACATAAGAGCATTTTCAGAGGATAATCGTCGAGCTGAAAGCTATAAAATAACATTAATTTAAGGTCTTTAAATTTTGGCCGATAATAACATACCGATCGCCCAGTCACACTTAAACTATCATCATTCGAATTTGTTTGGAACGCAATATTTTTTCTATGAGCATATGCAGTTTTTTGAGCTTCCTTAAATTTTCGTAGGCCAGAATTTTGCAGATAAAATGGCAAATGAACCATGTTATTTAAGTACCCGTGGCCGCCAATATTACTCTCACTAAATAATCTGCGAGAATTCATTTCAACCGCTTTGGAAATTACATGAGGATCAATCGCCAAAATAACAATAAATGGAGAATTAGCATCGGAAAACAGCATATGAACCGCATCCAAAATCAATAAAACTTTGTCCTGTTCGCTGCTATCTAGTCCGTCCACAATAATAACTAATCTCGTTTGTTGTGCGCTTAAGCTGTCCATACATTTAACCATATCCTTCATTAAATTAACTTCAGAGCGCAATGCTTGCAAAAAGCCTTCGGATTTAAGGGTATCCAATTTGGAAATTGTTCTTTGCAAGTGTCTCCTCTGGGAGAATATTAACGCGCCGAACATTTTGCTCCAAGTGTATAAATTTGCTAAAGTCGCAATGCCAAGCACAAACGCCGCAATGATAAGGATAATTTGAAGTGTCATAGTCTCAGCAATTTCTTCACCAGAATGTGCCAGTTGAAATAGATACACTGACAATGCGCTGATACCCATTAAGAAGAATATAAAAGTAACTTCGAATACCACCACATACGGTAAACAGCATAACTTTCTCCATCTCCATGTTGATGATGATTTAAGCGATCTTGGCTTAAATGCTCTAAACAGGCGAGTCACAACTGAGCCATAGTCATTTTCAATAGCATCATAAAGTGAACCAATCATTTGCACGACTGAGTTTTCTCCACCAGTCGTACTGCTGACTCGTGTATGATCCGTAAAATAAAATCGGATCGGCTGTGCTGCTATTGAGTCATGCGAAGAAGCTCCAGGAGGATGACAAAATAATATCTGCAAGATCAGCTTCAAGTTGTTTAGCTTTGATGTTAGTTTTTTATTAAAGTTGTAAGGCCAATCCCAATCATAACGTTTGCTGGCAAACCATACAAATCCCAGAATGGTATAGGAAATTAGAAAAACACCCATACCAACGCTCAATCCCGTAATCCAATTGAACGCTGCCAAACCGACAATGGTTCCAACGATTAGCGATACATGGAAGATAATCAAAAACATGAGAGACGTAAATTGAAAAACTGGATCCATCCAATGACGTGCAAAATTTTTCATTTCGTCGCGTAGTTTATTTAGCAAAAATGACTTTCCGCTTCCCCATTTCGCATAAAGACCCACCGTTATTGGCATTGATAACGATGGTTCACTAAGTACATCAGCGAGTGCAGAACTGTACAAATCATATCCCAACATATTCTCATTATCCTCGTTCGTATTCAATCGACGTGCGCCAAAAATTTGCCCTAATATTGTCTTCTGATGATTGATGTCAATATTGTACGGAGTTTCACCAGCACGGTTCGGCCTGTAGAGAAGATGACTGTGCTTTGGATTACGCAGCAATATTTCAACGATTCCTTTAGAACGCGCCCGCATTGCTATGTGCAAGGCAGTGTCCCCTTTCTTATCCGCAGCTCCGACTTTCGCCTTCTTATCGAGCAACAATTGCACAATTTCAGCATTACGACAGCGAACTGCTTTCAGCAGCGGCGTGTCGCCTTCTTTATTCGCTAGCTCTAAGTCTGGATTTGCAGATAAAAGCATCTTAACAATGGCGACATTTCCCTTCTCCACCGCCACGTAGATGGCTGTTTTGCGATCCTTTCCAGCCACGTCTACATCAGCATATTTCTTAAGCAATGCCTCAACAACGCCGCGATGACCCCCTTTCACCGCATGAATCAAGTTTGTGTCGCCCGATCGATCCTAAATGACACAGAAAAGTCAATTTACTTAATGCAATCGATCGTCCTTAAAAGGACAACTGTACCTGAACATTTATATAAGCATTGCTATTCATTAAAGCGGTCGCAATTTCATAGTATCCTTCTTTGCACGCAATTGTCAGTGCGCTACAACCATCCTTATCTAACGCATTCACATTCGGTTTGCATTCTAATAATAAATTAACGATATCTTCATGGTTGCCCTGTGTGGCGACCAATAATGCAGTCCACGAATACATGCCAGCTGTATCAGCATTTGCGCCTGCGGTAAAATGCAAGTAAGACGGATGTGTTTTGTGCTAAATTAAATCCAAACTCACCGGCTCGCAACAATAGTCGCACAATTTCTGTATGACCTTTGCGCGCAGCCCAAATCAACGCTGTTGTGCCATATTTATCGCCCATATTTAATTTGGCACCGTTATTAAGCAGCGCTTCCACGATTTGCGTGTACCCTCGACCCGAAGCCCACAGCAATCCCGAAATATGGTAATTGCCGTGCGCATTGACGTCCGCCTTGTAGTCCAGCAACAGGCAGACGACATCGTATCGTCCTTTATACGTGGCCCACATAAAGGCAGTCCAGCCGCCCATATCGCGATGTTCAATTTCCGCATGATTCTCTAATAACAGTCTACAAATGTCCACATGGCCCTCCTTGGCAGCGCACAAGAGCGCCGACCAATTATCCGAGTCCTCCGCATTTGGATCGGCGCCTAATTCGAGTAATTCCTGGACGAAGCGTGTTCGTCCTTTTGTGGCTGCATGTATAAGCGCAGTCGCTCCATTCTAACGAACACATCACATTGTTAAACACACAAGTCTACATATTTACACAAGCTACTCATTTATTTTACGTCTGCTTTGGGAAATACCAAAGTTGGAACGCTTGTTACCTCATCTCTATCGTCAATTTGCACTTGTTTCCCTTGCAGAAACTGCTGGAATCCATCGAAATTGTTATCGTTAATGAAACCGGTCAGTGAACGAAAGCACAACGACACCATGGATTCCGACCGATGAAGCGTCTAAAACGATCAACAATAACACAATCGTTATCAGGTGAAAATATAAATATTGATGTAAACAAATTATTAACCACCTCCAATAAAAACTTCATTGCAGTGCTGGCAGTCAACGGTAATATTAATTATATCAATAAAACAACAGATTAAAAGTGTCAATAAGAATTGTTTGCGTATATTAATTAAAGAAACACACTAAATATGCATTAATATGTAATTGTCAAATTTTTCCGCAAAAGGGCCGATCGTTAGGAGACTACGTGCAAACCAAACGAACTACGTAATTGGTCAGTAATTATACACTATTCTTCTACTTCACATCGGCACGAACTACTTTTGTAAAATTGTAAAACTTAAAAACACCCGCACATTACGTCCAACGACCTACTGTTACATATAATAAATAATACGCTCGCCAAAAAGTGTTTTTTTGCATACACTCATCTAAAGCCATGCAAAAACAACGAAAATTCACATTTGTACGAAATGAAAGCGTTGTTAAATACTTGAATCTACAGAACACACGCGAAATTGTTAAACGTGGACAGATGAACGTTACTTGCAAATGCACTTGCAACGAATTAAATTAATAAGTAATAATAAAGAAGCCTTTAAATGTGCGCTCCCCGTTATCAACGGTTCTACTAATCCAATGTGTAAATCTGTAGAGTAATTAGAAGCTATGAAATGAAAGGCATTAGGCAAATACGACGAGATAACATTGTACAGAGTCGAAAAATAATAGCACATGGTGCATTAGGTTTCGACTGTGAATGAACGCTATTTGTTTGTTAGTTCAATTGTTACAATGCATTTTAATGTGTGTGGCACACGTTTAAGCTCATTAAATAGCAATCAAACTTCAACTGTGACGTATTTTTATCGAATAAGGTGATAGATACAACATGATTTTTTGATAATAGAACACGTCCTAAAGTTAATAACTTGAGATTAGGCAAATCTGACGAAAAAATGCTTTATAACATCCTGTGATATCCTCCTGAACTAATTTATGCTGAATTTACTTTCAGATAAAATTTTTGGCTATGCTTTAAACGCTACCGGTGGCATCCAAACCAAAAAGTAAAAATAAATTAAATTTATGACCACCGCTTGCTAGCTAGTTCAAAGGATGCGATGCCACGCAGCAGGACTATGCAAACATCAATTACAAAGAGTGCATATTAGTGATTGAGAAATAACGAACAGCATGAATGTGGCGCAAAGTCAATATGTGCATTTTGCAAATTGTAGAGTCATTAGGGAAATTATCTGCAAATTGTATGAAATTATGTAAAATCGCAAAATATCGAATTATACAATTTGTTAACGTATTAAGTCACTCCGGTAGTGCATGCCAACTGATAATGCGAAAAATATCATCGTACTTGAATGATAACGAATGTGACAAAGGTTGGCTGGTCGAAGGGAACAACAATAATTGCAGCGTGCTTATGATACACGGAATTATTGCAAGTTGTTAGTGGGCGGCCCGTGATAAGCCTACCTATATATAAAATCTGATGTGCAATGGCACACAATTAATTCAATTAGAGTGTGTACTAAACACGAGCGTGCGATGTCAAGGGTGAGTAAGTCACAAATGGACACACACAACAAACAGCAAATATAGAAGAGAAATCAAAGAAAAAGGTGTAATAAAAACTTGTTGCGCATTGGCGGCGCAACTAACGTTGTGCGAGTGGCGGCGCAGACCGAGACCGGAAAGTGTGAACCACGGTGCCGGTGAGCCGCCGTCGGGGCTGGTCAGCGAGAACGTGGGCAAGTGGAGGTGTGTGAGTGAGCCGCGCCAATTCGGCTCCGGTATGTTGAGATGCAGAAACGATTGCCGCCGCTTGCCGTTGTTGGGCGACTTGTCCGCCGGCGAGCTGTTCATGCTGACCGTAGCGATGCTATGCCGCGTCTTTTTCGACGAGGCGGCTACCACCTTCGGCAGATCGCCGACTGAATCACTCGACATGCCGCCAAGTGCTGAGCGGCGGTCGAAAAGAGACAGAAAGAAAAAGAGAAAAGAAATAAAAGAGACACAAAACACATGAATTAAACGTACAATTGGCTCTTATTTCGTACATAATGGACAAACGTTTTCGCGCGCAGAGAAAGCGAGAAAAGCGAGTAGAAGAGCGCGAACGCATGAGTAATCAGTGGATGATGAGGCGGTGAATCATATCACAGGTATTTATACAAGGCGGTGATAAAGGGACGCAGTGTGGCGCGCCAGTCTGGCCCATTTTCTCATTTGCCGATAACAAAAATAATAAATTAAATGATGGTTTTGCTTACAGCTTGCAAGTGCGGCGGCACTCTGCGCAGCGTACTCGTCCGCAATTTCTTATACATGCTTCAAACTCCTATGGTCTTGCGTATTTTCTTCGCAGATCGCTTTTTACGTGTGCGTCGCTTGAAAATTCAAATTTGCGTCACGACTTCTCAACCCATCAAAAAAATCCAATCACATTACATCACATCCAGTCGAATAATTTATCGATTGTACTTTAGCGTCGATTGTGATTTAATTTTAATTAAATCGATTAATTGCTTTGTTTACGAAATCAGTACTCGGCTGAATACGCAGCGTGAAAATATAATATTATGGAAAACAAGTACGTAAAATTCAAATGCGAAAGAAACAACCAGCGCAGCAGCAGCAACAACAACAGCAGTGGCGCTCGCGCACAGAACGTCGACTGAACAATGAATGATGCCCTCTTGTTATCATATCACCGTAAGCAACGACGATTTTCCATCGCAGTTTTACCTGCTCGTTGGCTTAAGGTATTCCGCCGCTCGCGTGTGCTGCACATAGTATCTACACACGGTAACGCCGTTCCTATTGATTGTATTTATTCGCCCGCGCCTTATCGTACAGTGCTGAGTGTTTATCGATGCGATAAATCTCTCTCGCCCAAGTAGCAAGGAATGCCGCACGACACAGAGTGAGACAAGCGTCCGAATACCACCAGCACAGCCTAGTGTTAATTATAGGTGCGCGTCACCTGGAATCATCGAGGCGCAAGATAAGGGCTGATTGCCCGCAATAAAAGCGCGCATCTCACGTTCCAAATGATGCGAGAGAGCGCCTCCTAATCGTTCACCTAATAATCTCGATTCGTGTCTCAGCACCGATAACACACTCGCGCGTAATCCTCGTCTACCACACATAGCAATCAGTTAATTGACACTCGAAGCAAAATACAATAAAATAGGCGGAATATGAAATTAAATGAATGCATCTAC
>JARJDV010002861.1:0-100596 GCA_030264675.1 Anaulacaspis nigra
ACATCCATTAAATAGTGGATAAATACTGTTGTTTTTATACTTAATACAATGGCGAAAAAAATGTATTTATCTACGAAATCACGTTAAAAACCTCAAAATTAGCTGTCTCATGTTTTTTATTTTAATTATTTTATTTTTCTGCTTATATTAGGTATCTTTTGTTTTCTAAGATTGTATTAGATATCTTTTGTTTTTAGTTAATTTATTTAAAATACTTCAAATTTAACGCTTGCGGGCCACGGGCAGTATTGAATAAAACTGCTGGATCGATTTTAATAATTTTTTGAGTGAGTGACATATTTTACACCCGTGCAAAGCCGGAGCGGGGCGCTAGTTAAATATAATTTCCAAGAAAAATTAATGTTTAAAAAATTTCGGTTTTTGGTGAAGTTTTTGGTCAAAATTTCTTCACTTTTGGTGAGTGAAAAAATTTTCAAATCAACTTTTATTAATGTAAATCAACGTGAAATTACCACTAGAAGATAGATAATTTAATGAGGAATCTCAACTGCTACGTTTGATATCGCCCAATTCCATTCCACCCAATCAAAAGTTATGACCGTTTGAAGATGAACTTTAGGCATTTTAAATGAAATTTTGTTTATTTTATACGACTTTAACATTACTTTTGCATCGTTTTCTTGATTCTTTTTTCGCGCCGTTTTGCTGCGAGGAAGAGACTCCATAAAGGAGAAATTGTCTGGTTTCGAATTTCAATACACTAAGGATCATTGTAAACGTTCTGTTGCCATTGTGTTATATTATTTTTATTAGGAAGATATTATCTGAATTGCACATATATTTAAACTTTTTTGGAATTTAAATGTTTTAACACGTTTGAGTTGGTTAAATTTTTATTATTTAATCCCAAGTTAATGTTTTAATATTGTATCCAAAAATATAGGTAGTGTTTTGGCGCATTATGCAATGTTATAAACGAATATTACTGTATTCTAGCTTTTCATAAAAATAAATGCAATCAACAGATCGTTCATTGAATATTTTTAATTAATCCCAATGTGAATATTCAAAATTGGTTACAAAAAGATTGTGTATTTAGTTTTTCATAAAAATCAATTCAATCAGCACTTTGTTATCAGCAAGGCACTTATAGCGTCCAGCAATAATATATCTGGGGGCAATTATAACGTTAGCGATTACCCTGAGCCATGAAACGCTCTGCGTCTCGTCGTCGCTCCTGTGGATTTATCGTTTGCGAAGCAGCAGTGCGCCTTCCTGTTTCGCGTACGTTTCGTGTAAACACAAACATAACGTGCACTTGCGCGCTAGCGGCGAGCAAGAAACCAATGTATCTGTCCGCACGCGCTGTTTGTTGTTATTGTTTGTGCTGGTGCTACTAGCATACTTGCGCTTTGGGGGATGGCGTGCTAAAATTCCACTTGTATTCGGAAACTTTTCCGAATGCTGCTCTCGCTGCGAATGCTGTGCCAACGTGTCGGACAGCGCCCTCGACGAAAGCGCGTAATTCATTCGGGAAGGGCACCTTCGTCGATAAACAACAACGGCATGCAATAACAAACACACGCCCTCGCTAATTATTTACTTGCGAAGAATAAACTCCCCGAACGGTGATAATTAGAGACTTGCGCACCGACCGACTGCATGTTATGTCTTTATAAATCGAAATCAAAACGTCACTGCGCAACGAACAAACAAACCAAACGGGAATTATTTGTATCTTCGAGTCGAGCGAGCGAGCGAGCGTCTTATGCAAATGAAGCGAGTATAGATTCCGAGCGAAGATATGATTACATTGGCAACAAGCTAAAAGTGTGCGGGGCGGCGAGAGCACGGGAAGCCACTCTCTATGGCCGCCCATTTATAATTCACGTCATAATTACAACCCTCGTACAAATTCAAGTGGTATTTAATCGTTGCTAACAAGCGCCCGAAACGATCTGGCGATGATTAAAGAAATAATTTACGCGTCTCTTGCAACACACAACCAGCACGCGCCCTCCGTGCTCGCCGACTGATTTTAACAAGTGATTATCAATGAAGCCAACAATACTTTTTGTTCCCATTGCCACGAAATGAATTTCCAAGTAAATTTATCCTCGCAATCATCTCAGTCTCTCAGTTTTTTGCAATTTCAAACACGATTCGTCGACATAATGTCGCGCTGTAAAAGAATTTTCCAGCATCGTGTGTACCATTAAATTCGCTTCCATCTCTAGGCGAGGCGCGCTTCGTTTGCAATGTAAAACTAGCTGGTGTGCGCGCACGTCTTAACGTCGGCGGCGTGCACGAACGAGGGAAGAAATATAGAATATTATACTCGAGAGACCCTTTCGCACAAATCTACCTTGGTTTTCGTTTCGAGCACCTTTGCGCGTACACGACCTACCCACCACCACCACCACTACCGTCGCCACTGCCGCCGCCGAGGTGGAGGCAAAGAAGAAGAAGGTTTCATTGCTTCTCCGCAACGTGGCCATTACGAAACCCAAGTAACAATTTAAACCTTCATACCCAACACATGTAATCTGCGCTCCCTGGAGCCACCTCAGCGCCAGCGCCTCGCTCGTATTTCAGCTAAACAGGAAAATGCTTTGATTACGCGAACACCCAGTCGATGATATATGTTTTGTTTAGACGTCGCGTCGCAGTCCATTTCTAAGGCTGCTTCCTGCAGGACAACTCGTCACCATTAAGGATATCTTCGTATTGTAACAATTGGCGGGGGTGCGCATTCAGGTCCTCGCCGGGTAATCAAGGACGGGCTGGTCATAAATCATGCGAACGTCCGGGTTGGCCCGGCGTTAAATAAAAGCCCGGGTTAAGGCCCAAAGCACACAAACGCACACATGCACGGCTATTGGTGCCAGAGTGTAACTAATTGTCCGTCACTTTAACACCGCGCCGAGGAAGAAGTGGAAGAAGAAGAAGATCAACAAGAAGCGAGTGTGTTTGTACCCGGAAGGCTTTAGGCCTTAAGTAATGGATTTTTCACTGGAGAATAATAATAAGCAGGCGCAGCGGATGGTAATTACGAGTTACTGGACGCGGAATTGAGTCCCGCAGGAGGTGGCATGAACAGCACGAGTTGGACACGTGCCAAATAAATGCAAACTTAAATTGTGAGCGTGAAATGTTTATGAATATTTATCCGGGCAAGCGTCCAGCGTTTTGTGAAAAATGCAAAACGTCTGAGGACTTTCCTTCTTTTCTTCGCGCGGAAAAAGCAAGCAAAACGTGGCGACAACACCAAGTTTGAACGCGTGCGAGTCGTGCTCATAAAGGAAATTCGGCAGTCAGCGCACGTAGCAATGAAGAAGTGACGACATCGAATAACGGTGATACTGCAGGTGTCGTACATTTCCTTGAATTCCCGCTACGATCCTGGAAAACAAGGGAACGACCGAGAGATGAACGAATAGTTGTTTCAAGGAATTCGAGTTCTCGTTACCGGGAACGGCAGATGAAAATGAAGTCTCTTTATATACTTTTCCGGGAATTGAATTGACGTTTCCGTAATGATTTTATTAATGTCGAAATTAATAAAAAATAATTAAAAGCCATCACAGTCGGGATTAATAAAAGCAGCGCAGTTTTTCATAAACAGCCATTCAAGTCGAAAATTTTCATCAACAGACTCGAAATAATTTATCGATACGCAGCCGTTCGCTCGACGGGATTTCGCATCCAGAGAGCGAGCGGCCGCGCTTTGGGCTCATTCATTCGTTCGTTAGTTACGAGCGCGCGGCGCAAAAGAACGACACGCGGCGAACGGATTAATTAAAATCCATCCAAAATGCCCGTGCATGAGCGCACCTCTCCATCGCGTAAGTTTTAATAGTAAGCAATAAATTATTGTGCATGAATAAATTTTGCAGGCAGTCGCAGACGCTTGGTTGCCACGTCAACGGCGGTGGCGGCGGCAGCGACAGCGGCAGCAACGGCTTGCATTCAGTCGCATTCGCGCAACGTTATATCCCGCCGCGCTTTAGACGGATAATTATTACCTAACGTGCACGTGCACTACATTGTTGTCTATGAAACTATTTCACCTTCCTACTGATGTTCACGATGAATTATTTTGTGCTACATTGCAAAGTTTTCTGCATATTTTTATTGAATAATAAATTCGTCATTCACTCTACACCAGAGATTTTTAACATTTCAGTGAAGATCTCACTTTATTTTAGAGAATATCGTATGGTTATAACTTGAGATATGAGAGTTTAGATCAAATTTTTATCTTTAAACGCAGAAAGTCATCGATCGGCATATTTGCATAAATATCGACCCATAACACGAAATTATTTATAATATTATCTATCGAGTGGTATAAAATTTATGCTAAAACAAAGTAGCACACCCTACTAAAACTAAATTCGAAATTCTTATTATTCAAAAAATTTGACCTTTAATAATAGGCAAATTAGAAATAAAATTGTTTATTCAAATATATTAAATTTTATACTTTATTACTCTGCTTTAGACACTCTTAGCATTTGTATAATTCGTTTTTTTCCGAGTCTTTGCGATCTCTAGATATTGAATATTAAATTCGCGTTGGATGCCAAGAAAATTGTTACTAAACTAATGATTGAAATAAAAATTGTATATTCGTAAACTTCAGTTAATACCTTATTAACTAACAAAAAAGTGTTTTTAAATGTTAATATTTCATTTCTATTATCGACGTAAATAAAACAATTTGTATACATTTTATGTTTTAGTAACAAACTAAAAATCTCTAGTCATGATTTCCAGTCATGACACTTCTTGTAATGCGTACGGGGAGGAAGAAGAAGAAGAAGAAATCCCCCATTGGGAAACATACATAATAGCATCAGAAGCAAGCTCGCATTTTAGTACGAGGAAGCTTTAAGGTTAAAAGGACTTTGCGTACAGTTTTGCGCGCGAGCACGCGGGACAAACTAAAAGAGAAGAAAAGTATCCAACGAATAAAAAAGAGATTCCCTCGCTAAGGAGGAATGCTGCTTTCTCTCTACCTTTACGCCAACTTCTGCAGCAAGTGTTTGAGGGCTAGTCTTAAATCACCAGTACTTTAGTCGGTTGTTTGCTGTCAGAGCGATTTTCGACTGTGGTTTGCTTCACAGCGCGCGAGTGTGCTCGGAAAAAAATTTACATGCGCATGCAAACACACCTCGCGCGTCGAACTGATTTTGCAAACACTCGGTGTGCGCGCGGCTCGGGGGTGGTTTGCAAAGCGTTTAACTCGTTCGCTGGTAAAACTTACGGTCGCAGAAGTGCCGCAGCAATTCCGATCACGTCCGCTACGACCGACGCTAATTGCACTTCTTCGAGGAGAGGAATATTTGAGAAGTCGCGCACATGGAGCGCTGAGGGATGTGCATGCTTGTACGATGCTAACCGCATTAGGGTTTTATTTGCCACCGCCACTGCCACCGCCGTCGACGCTAAAGTCACTGCTTTAAACGCTTTCGACGTTTAACAATACGATCGTTTCTTCGCGCGCATTCCTTCATTTCGTTCACCGCTCTTATTTACTTCTCGTCCTCGTCCGCTAGCGATTACTTAACTCTTCCGCTCTAAACGCGAATTTATGACGCGTAGCGAATGAGTTTTCTTATTTAACCATGATTTATGCAAATCCGCTACTGAATTTTATGCTTAATTATACACGTTTCCGGCTTTATTTAATTGCCGGCCATGAATTCACCCAATTACAACGTGCGCCAATTTTTAATGGCGCAGCTCAAAAATGCTGTAGTTTCAAGTGCAAGTTTGCACAAGAAGCAAAACACCCTGGATTGCGGAAACAACGCACGCAAAGTAAGAACAACTCCTCGGCGGCGGTGGCGGTAGCGGTGGCAGCGTAAGTCAGACAATGGCATCTTAACGAGCGCACTGCGGATAGGGGACAGTTGTATCAAGTAATTTGGGCCCGCGCGCGAACGGCCGCCCCGTAATTGCACCATTGAGTCCCGTTCCCTCCACTCCTAACCTCGCTCAGCCGCCGACTAATCTGCGAAACCATTGATTCAAGCAGATAATGGATGTTTCTTAAAGGATAAGCAGTTCTCGCCCGCCGCCGCCGCTGCCGCCTCGCGCCGACATCGTTGTCATTGTGTTTAGTTTGCGGCTTTCGCGCCGCACAATCCAAGCACTCGCTCAACTTTCGCGATGTCACATACTAATCAAACTTAAACTTTACTTAAGCCGCATTTCACCAATTTCGCCAAATTTATTATTCCTGCGTGTTCGCTCAATTCAATTGAACTCACTCACTCCAATCCAATTCGAGCGTATAATTAAAACATGCTTTCGCAGAATTCAATTCCGCTTTTGATTTATCCGATTAATTTTTACAAAATTACGAATCAGCAAATCATCAGCTTGAATTTCACAAAAAATACCAATCACTCATATTGCAGTTAATTTTAAATTTGTTTACGTAAAATTTACCCATACAGCATGGGCAAAAACTAATTGTGTATAGTATTATCATTAACATAACCATTATGAGCATCATCATTAGCGCTATCATCGTTTAACATACGTTGCGTAACAAGAGCGAGCGCTTAAATTCGAGTACACAAACGTGCATTTTACATACATGAAAGTACTTAGCGCGAGTGTGAGTACTTGTTAATAAAGCCATTTCGCCATCGAGCAGCAATAAAGCACACTTCATAATACGGCGTGTACGGCTGTTCATTTGTCAAAATATCCGGCAATGAATAACACACACGACGAAATTAATTCGCATCAACTTTTAAGCCGGTCCGTGTGGTGAATTAAGCGCGATTACGTCAAATGTTTACTCAAATCATTCCGAATGATTATCAACTGTTTCATTAGCATATAAACGAAGCGAGTACCTTTGCTAATTTTTCCTGCTTAATTCGCTCGCACAAAGCACCAAGTTGCCGTTTTCGCAAAATGCATGTGCACATGATATATAAATAAATGGCGAAACTTAGCGTCGTTTATTTAAACGAGCGCACTGCATGCAGGCGGAAGCCAAATGGCAGCAAAGATGCTCTTCGGCAAGGTAAAGGGCGAAAGAAGGAAATGACATAAATCGTCAATGTGACCGTGTGGTAGCAGTGCTTCCTTCTGCTGCCGGCTGCGAAGAAGCTTTCTGCTGGCGGCGGCAGCGGCAGTGGTGGCAGTGCTGCCAACGAATGACAGTAATATCTCGACGTGCGCTGCCACTTGCTCCACGCGTAAGACGACGCTCGGCAATTTGCTCTTTACGAGGGCACTTAGTCTGGCTGTCGCCCTGTATAGGCTGCTTATTCAGCCCATATACAAAATAACAACATCACAGAAAGAGAGATTGCATATATGTCAGGGTTATGATGATAAAATACGCGCGCATCTCGCGCCCCACCAGACCTGTGATAGATATGAAATATTGGAAAATCCGAATCACATCAATGATAAATGTCATCTTGTTTGGCATTCGACTTGTAATTGTTTCGCATTTGTTTGGAATCACGCAAAACGCTTGTGCAACCCTTCTCACATGAAAAGCGTTCGCTTTGGTGAGAGAGGTAAAACTAAAGAGTGTTGAGCGTAATGAGACGGCCGCGCACTTCCTTTGTGCTTGTTTCGCCGTAAGTGGAGTGCCTGTAAAACACAGACAAGTCGTTCTTTTCACTTTGGGCCTTTAATTAAATACATGCGGCGACGTGTGTGTGCGTGAAGACGGAAATAAATAGAAATAAGTAGAGAGCCCCAACGAATTAGCCCATCCACGATGGGGGCGGCAATGAAAGCAAGCAGGCACGCTCGGGTTTTTCTTCGGCTCAACGCGACGTGAAAAATACGAGTGCGGCACACGAAATAAATAAATAAACATGGACGGAACATTGCTAACAAACCGAAATAAAGCACTCGCGGCGCGCGTATAAAGGAAGAAAAATCCAGGACGATTAAATTAAAGTGCGAATATATTTAATCCGAATTGAAAGCGGCGAATGAATTAATATTTTCCAAGATTTTTCATCCCGACTGAAGTGATGAGTACTTCTATTGTGTACGTACTTTACGTTTTGTTTTGATCTATTATGTGCTTGATGCGCTCGTGGAAAATGGAAAATCAACGATCGAAATGACAGAATTACGAAAAGTATTATTGGCTATTGTGCACGTGTGTGTATGCAATGTGCGCGCGCGCGCACGTAATTTCAATTTTCAATATGCAATTTCGCGCGAATTACGTTCCGCACTGCATTTTGTAATCGAATTTGTTCGTTCAATCAGTCGGAATAATTACGTTTTAGTTTCATAATGCTCGCTAAATCCGCAAACTGTATAAAAAGCGCATTAAAACCGACCAGCATCACACGAAAAATGTCACACGCCGCGCGTTTGGAAATTGCGGAACAAGCGGAAAATTGTCGTGTTTTAAATAATGTAATTTTTCACACCGTGCAAACTCGACGACGAATTTTCTTAATTTGTAAGACGCGCGCTGTTGCCTAATGAAGATGAATGCATTGCGTTGGAGGCTGGCGATTCTTTAATAACTGGCGCTAATTAAAAGACATTATGAAGCCATTATTATCTGGCGAGCATGCTAAAAGTGAAGAAATCGTGAAACTAAATGTTCTCTCTCCTCTTGCTTCCTGCAGCTGCTGCTGCTGCTGTTACGGTATGCACGCCTTGTACGGCTTTAGATTTACATAGACGACCGTCGTAGTCGTCTTAGCCGCCTCCCAATGCGCCGAACAATTTCCACATGCAAAACCAACGGAGACGGCAATTATTTTACATATCTAGGCGTCGACTTCCTGCGGAAGCATGGCCGCAAAAGTGCACTCCCTCTTTTCCAACTTCCTAAATTTGCTGCCGCGCCGCCGCCGCTGGTGGCGGTAAAGTCTATTGTTCGTTTGTTGTTTTATACAGGGAATATTATTAACCGCGGAAATATCGCAGAATTTTTCGGGAATTTAGGCATATTTTATCCGACATTTTTTGTTTTACTCCAGATAACAAGTTGGTCTGAATGAGAGAAGAAGTGTGGGGAATACGATTAGACAAAAAGTTTTCTCTTTATCAACGAGCGAACACGAAATGGGATGAGAGGCTGTTTTGTTGAAGTGGAGTAACGCTCAAGACGGAAAGGAACAGCCGATGAACTGATTCGGCCATCAATTAGAAGTGATCGCATAGCCCGCGTGGTTTTGTCCTTGCTGTGCGCGCCGCTCCCGTTCAACTACTAAGTGAGCCTGAATGTTTGATGCCCCCCTTCATTCCATTCTCCAGACCGCGCGCGGGAAGAAGCGGCAAGGAACGGTTTCTTCTCTAAACTGCCGAGCTTAGCCCGCTCGTGTGCTACCCCCATGTGTTGTACGCATTCATCTAATTCCCTTCTGACTGATTTACACCCTCTCCTCGCAGGCCGCGGGATTGAGCAAAATTAAGACCGAACATTCCGCAATTTAATGCCATTACCTCATCCCCACTAAAAATACAAATAATCCAATGATAAAATTGTTTGCTTAAAAAAGACATGTTATCACAATATCACTCGCGCTACAAACGCAAAATTAATTTCCTATATTTGCTGTCATAATAGCACGACGGAAGCGATTGTGGCGCCTGTCGAATCTTTCTTTTATTCTCGCGTGTTTGTGGATTTTTGCGGCATTTTGTCATGTCTAATATTTGTACACTTTCCGGGATGTGTGGAGGAGGAAGTCGGGAACGAGCCATCTCAAGCGTTTTATGCCATCCTGTATGTGACAAAGACTAAGAGAGGAGCGAACGCAGCGGCGGCGGCGGCGACGGCGGCGAGTGCATGCAGTCAACGACTTTGCTCTTCTCTTGAGAGTGAAGAAGCTTTTTTCTTACGCAACGACGACCGGTACTCGATAATCTGCCGGAGGCGAGACAATTTGCCCCCTTTTTAGCTATACGGCGATGGCTTTCTTTCTCGCCTGGCGCGCAATTTCCAAACGGAGGCGGCAAGCGTGCCATATCAAAGAAACGCCTTCGTCGCCGTCACCCAAAAAGTAGGTTATATGCGGTAGAGAGGAAATTGCATCGGCGTTCTTATAATCGAAATTGAATGAATATCATTATAGCTATAGCTATAACCATCATCATAATCCGCCAATGGTTCCGGTACCCAATTCGGATGAGCCCCGAGGGCTCGTAATTAAAATATTTTAATTCATTTCGGGCGACGATCGCGTTCAATAAATCGTTTCATTGACACCCTCTGCATGGGGCAGCGCAACGAATTACATTTTGCAAAAATTCCATACTTGGGGGAAAGGAAAATAAACGAAGGCAGAGGGTTTTTACTCATTACTGCAAGTTACGTCGTTAACCTGAACGAAGCGGTGTTAAAAAGGGCCGATGCTTATCGCGTTGATGAGCGGAACGCGCCCGAGTGCCAGGAAGGAACGAGTTACACACTCGCAAGTAAATGAAGAGGCGGCAGCGGCAACGAATATACGCGTCTTCAGAGATGAGAAGTGCGTTGATAATGCGCGAGTGAGCCTATGTTATGTTATGCGAACTGAATGCTCTGCATAATATTGTATGATGAATGAACGAACGCTCGAGGGTTGGTCAAACGAAGTACTTCATTTTCAACACGCGTTTGATGATATCTTATCGCTCGTGTTTCCCCTGCGGACGCTGACAATTAGTCCAATGTCAACGCGAACACGTTATTATCTTCTGACATCAACACGACGAGCAAAAAATGTTTGCTTCTATGATTTATCAATTAGTGCAAGAACGTATTACAACTAGTGTACACGGTGTATTTGAATAAAATTAAATTGAATTAAGTATGAAACGGTTACAACTTCATCGTCATGTACATTTAAAGTACATCGAGTTTAGTAGTATATTATTATGCCATTTGTAGAACGTCAGAACAGCAGCAGCAGCAGCAGCAGCAGAACGCAATTTCGTTCTGCAATTGAGTTCGCTACGGATGTGAAATTCCGTTTATGAATTCTCCATCAGTGGTGGTGGAAATGCATCAACTATTAGACTATTACCGAATGTAATTGTTTCATATTTATGAATATACTATTCCCAGGTTCTCGGCAATTTAGCGCATCTAAGTTATTCACATTCCGCAACAGTTAGTATTATTGCAATGCAATACGCGTACATTGTCCATTACTTTACTTGTAATGATATTCTCCATCTAATTTTCTGCTGAATAATTTATTCGAAAACTACTTTTTGCTACAGTCGTTGAAAACTTTACTTATTAAAAGTTGCAGTTAAACAAAATGTCATATTCTATTGTCTTTCGAGCACATTCCGCAATGTACGCTGCATTTTCGCTGTTGGTCGTCAGCGCTGCTGAGGATATGAGCAAGTATGCAACGAGTACGATCCATTCTCTAATGATCTCTAATGCTGTTTGCGCGAGCAACTTGAGGAATGCAGCAACAGTTACGTTACGCATTCCACCCCCTAGAGTCCTCATGCTCACTTGCATTTCAACAATAGCAACAACAATGACCACACATCTCATTCGACTGTGCCACGAATGCCAGCAACAACTATTCCGACTGATACAACTTGTATAATAATTCAGATGTTTCTTTTTTCGGCGTGAGCGCGCGAGCTTCGCTCATCGCATCGCATCCCGAGTGGAAAATCACGTTTACAATGGCGAAAAACCACTTTGATTCATCATTCTTTGAAAGCAGCGGCAACGCCAGTGATGAAAATCACAAAAGCTTGTCAAGATCTAAAGTGGAAATCTGACGGCGCGTGTTGCGCAATATTAAAGATTACAAATAAATTCGCCGACGGCATTGTGCGCGACATGAACAATTTAATTTTTAATGTGTTCAAATCCGATGCGAGGACATGCAGCTGGAGATAAAAGAGGCGCACAAAGATTTCTCGAAGACGACGAAGAACATTTAGCTGCTGCTATTGCTGCTGGAGAGAGAATCTGAGAGCTTATCGCGTGTTTGATTCGTACGGGGAGCTCGCGCGACACTTGCACAAAGATCTAATTTAACTCGCGTGCCAAAAGGATTCGCTTCTTGTAGCCAATTGAAGCTGGGCGAGCGAACGAAACGCAGGAAGAAGAAGAGCAAATTGCTACTGCTCTTGACTTCCTGCTCGTCGACGATGCATAAGTACATGAGATTGTAAATTTAGATGTGCCTTCTTTGCCATAAATTTAAATATCATTGAAACGCATCCCCCCAGAACCCCCCCCGTTTCCGCACCCCGTTTTTTGTGCGCAGCGTTAAAAAGTAACTGCAGCATAATTACGTAATAGAGCAATGGATGTTGTACGGTTTTGCGCCGTGGTTGTGCTCACTTTTTTATTTTTTACGACTTTGCAACGCACGCGCTTCGTTTATTTGATGCTCTTTGCTGCTGCTACTGCTTGCTTGCTACTGCCAAGTTTCCTAACTGTATTAAAGTCCTCTTCATAAGTAGCCATAAAAACTTAAATAAAGTAACGTTAATATTTAATACTCGCGTAATGATGAAGATGCCATGCACAAATAGTGTAGTTTGCTACGCTGCTACGCATTACTTGCTTGCGACGAAGGAAAAAAGCGAGAGGCAACGTTATTCAACTGAGAGTTTTTAAAAGCACAAAACGCAAACCGCCTTTTTGATGTCTTTTGTCCCGTTTTATGACTTTCCAATTTTACGATGCAAACTTTCCACTCAATGATTAATTTCCGATTAATTCGTTTGGCGTTTAAAATTTTCCGCCAGCCAAGCAGAATGTCGCTCGAAGCTGTTTTGTCGAGAGAATTAATATAAATGTTTTTTATGCGCAAAGCTTGTGTATCGTTTTACGACGTATCATAAAACTAATCCGGAAAATACCCTCCGAAATCTTGCACGACATTTTCTCGTCCACTTTGCCGCCCCCCTCCGCACAGGATGGGCGAAGAGGGAGGAATGGGGATGAGTGTGTTTCATCACTGATAACAAAAATGGAATGTCTATTAAAAACAAAACTCTGACATGAAATAATCGTAAACGAAACATTCGGATATTTTTGCTTTGTTGGGTTTAGCATTCAACTTGTTACGAGCATGCCGGAGTTGTGCTAAGCATTTTGTGAAATTCTATTCAATTCTTGCACGCATTTCCTTGTCTTCGTCGAGAGGACTCGCCAAGAGCGTGGCGTGTCAAGAGTGCGCTGTGCACATGTGAGGAAGAAACGCATGAAGAGCAGAAAGGACTTTTGCGACTGCTGCTGCTGCTGCTCTAATAACTCTCTTATGAAGTTATGTAAAGTTACACTCGCGGAAGGACGTCAAAAAGGGACACAATGCTACCCCGTTACTTTCATTATGCCATGAATTTCGAGTGTGTCTCGCCCTCTTGTACCCACTCCTGTCGTACAAGACGTAAAAAGGTACGCGCGACAGCGTTCTTCCCTCACACTTTTGTCACCTACTTCAAACTTTGCTCACTTTGCAACATATGTGCAAGTGTGCGGTGCTTTTTGCCCCGGTTACCATCATTTCGAGTATAAATTTTAATCATCGTTGTGCATTCCGCTTTTGCGCGCAAATAATAATTAGAGCGATGCTGGCATTGAACTTGCCACATGATGCATGATTATGTCATTTATCAAATGAAGCTCATAATGAGTTTTTCCTCTCTCGCTGGACGCCATGGCAGTTTTTTGCGAACGTCACCCTTAAAACTGTATGATAATAAATCATTTCGACACATTTCGCCCGCCGTTTTTTATCGTACGCATGAAGCCTGCCAACAAAATCTCATTTTTCTAAATCTAGTTTAAATAAACCAACTAACCAACTTAGGTCTATAAATGCGCGCCTTGCAAAAATACTGCTGCACTTATCTGCTAACAACCAAGCGCTCGCTCGCTCGCTTGCGCCATGTAGGGCAAGTTTTTATATCGTCTGAGCGCGCATTCGAAGAAATCCGTTTGCAGTTGCTGCCACGTCGCGTAAACAGCATTTGCAGTTGGCGGTTGACTGCTTAGTATGACGATGGTGTGCAGAGCGATTGGTGGTTCGTGGTGGTCGCGCGCGAGATGAAATACTAGTGTTTCTCATGCAAAGTGAAAAATGCGATTAAAATGCTAATGGCTAGGCCAAAGCCTGCACGCTAACCGCATTCTAGATGCTCGAACGCGTTCGCCTACTCGTTGAAATCCAATTAAGGCAAAGAATAGAAGTCATAATAATATCCCTCAGCCCCTTCACAGCAAACGCCTCAGACGCGAATTAAACTTAAAGAATTAAATACCAAATCAAACTTTTTGATGAGTCCTGTCGTCGTCCAAAACGTCTCTGACACAAACCAGATTATTTTCCCTTCTTAACGCAAATACCAAGTGATACCTCAATCTGCTTATAAACAACCTTACCATAACACAACTTACTATAAATTCTGTTCTTGCTATTATGGATTCATTATTGTGAAGCATTTAAGATCTTGAATATTCTTTGGCAAACGCTCTTTGGACAGTGCCAGCACGTCGAACAAGTTGTCATGACAAACTTCAACAGAGCGATGGATAACGCCAGATCCAACGATTGATAAGCGAGATGAATGGAAAGTAATCTAAATGCTAGCGCTGAATTAAGATTGAAATGTCATGTGAACGTTTTGCTTAGGATGTTGTGGTGGAATTTCATGCCACGCTATCAACAACGACGAAAGAAGCTGCGCTCTGACTGCCAGAGCTCATTTAAATATAAATTTGATTTTGACGTCAACTTGATTTGCGCACACATCTAACTATATATGTGGATTTGTCTATGAATCTGCGTAAACTATAATAACAATTGAAGAACGGTGTTGGAAAGTTTCCAGACGTTCCAGGATATCCAGGTTAGTTGTACCTTTTACCTCTACTGGTTTCTATCCACATGCGTTTTATCCACATCCCTATTTTGCGTTGTATAACCGTGTTTTATAGAGTGACTTACCTAAAATAGAAAGAAATGTAATTAGTTAATTAGCCAAATCTGCTGTGAAATTATTCACAGCTGTCATGATCATGCATGTCGCATAACATATAAAAAAGTTATTGTGTATTGCATTATTGTGGATGACAAGAGATCTTGATAAGATTTCACACACGAATGAATGATTATTTTCCATGTCTAGCAAAGTCGTTATCTCGAATGGTTAATTATTGCATTAGTGTGTTACGGCTGATATAAGTTTAAAGGTGGATATTAAATATGAAGGCAGTAAGCATAAATCTTGCTGAAAATGATTTCCTCATGTGTTAGGTTATGTCAAGAGCTTGGATCTGATATCTAATAGTGATGTTTGCTCTGCACTCTAGCCATTTCATTTTTGTGGTTATGTAGTAGAAGCGTTATTTATTATCTCGTTAAATCGCAATCGCAAACCTAATTCATGCTAAGTATTAGTTGCACACTCATGCAAGAAGTAATGTTAAGATTAAACCACCTTTTTTGAATGTGCTTATACGTTATTGGTCAGTAACATCCTAATAATCCTGCCGAATGTGGTACCTGTCTTCCAAATAATACAAGTATATTTCTGATTTGGATGACACTTGCATCGGTCAACCATATTGGAATGTTTTGCATCAGATAAGGAGCTCTAATTATCAGTTGAAATTACAGTCACAAACACAGAGCATACCTTGAATTTATCATCTATCGATAGAGAATCGTCACAGGAAACCGTGAACACTGGATTTGAAGATGCACTACACTATTATCTATCATTTTTATGAAGAGAAAAAAAGCACCTCAACAATACACCACTATGGTGACGTAATGGCCGACAGTAAGGATTAACCTGTTCGATCTCCAGTGAGATGCCACGCCCATTTGTCAACTGACCGTCAAATTCAAAATAATTAAACATGACGCAAGCTAGTTAATCATAGATGCTAATTGTATTATTTTCAGTGTAAATGAATTACTCTAATAACGCCGGCCATAAATTAAGATAGAGCCATTTAGAACGGATGAATTCATCTACAAGCACTTCATAATCGCAGAGTGAAATATCATTAGGCGGGATTCGAAATGCGAAAGCATACAAGGGCTGAAGGGCTTGATTTATGTAAATAAATCACTTACAAGCCTCGGATATCACTTCATCGAATTCGAATTCACATCTACGCGCCACATCCGAAAACATCTATCAGTTGTGGGCAGCAGCATAGCATGGAGCAAGCAGGGCATATCCAGTGCTGTGCGAGGCAAATGCGAGAGGAAGTAATACGCAAGCATCGTTAAATGATTGTAATGAGGTGCATTAGATTACCCAGTTATTAATGTGCATAGCATCTCGTTGCTCGCCTCCAGCCTCAACAGCAACACAGCGAGCCAGCCCACTAATAATAAAGATAATAATGACGTTAATGAGTGTATTGAAGCAGCGTTCAGATTTTGCAAATTAATTTCATTCCACATATGCTTCAATGCAGCCATACATAACTTATCTCTCTATACAGCGTATGCTGTTTGTGATATTATTAATATAGATGCTCCATGATCAAATTGATTGCTGAATTTAATAATGTATACAATACGAGCCAATCCACACTGCAGCAGTGAAATAATTATAATTCACAATAAAAGCATCACTGAGTTTTCTATTGATTTTGCATTCGCGTACTAATTTGTTTGGATTACTGTTTATTATGGGCTTGATTACAATGCAAATTAATTATTAATTTAACATAGCAATGCTCTATTATTATTTACATTATATTGCTATTTATTTAAAGATAATTTTATTGCCTATTTATGTTATTACAGCGATTAATTAATCCAATCCGAAAAACATCTTGCTATGCACGATATTATCAAGTTTGGCTGGAAAATATGAAATAACTGGAATGGTGGTTGACAGGTCTGTAATGAAAATGTAATAATTAGCAATAAATTCATCTTTGAAGAAGATTATAATGTGGAATTCTAAATGTTTTAATCATGTACTCCTGAGCGGAAACAATCCAATTTAAATGCTTTCGCTGTTCACTTCCACAAAGGAATTACATGAAATTAAGTACTAATTTGATGCACGTGCCATATATTTTAATACCTAATATAATATTACATCATTATGCTTCCCGGATGAATCACTTAACATCGGTAGCATGAGCGAAATTGAATCAGGAGAAAAACGAGCACCCACGTTTGATGTTCGTCTCCTTTGCTTGAATGCTGATGGGTAAGCGATAAAAATAATTCAATTATATGTCCTTTAATTTAATCGCTGTCTCTGCGCTTTTACGGCATTTCCGGAATTGTAAATTGGCTGGAATTTAACATCTTCTAACTGGTTGTAACATTCATGTTCTAGCACCGGAGTTGGCAATATATCATAAAAGTTCTATGCTCATAAACTCAAACTTAAGTGTTTTCATCTAGTACTAAATTAATATCTTTTGCTTGCCTGCCAATCAATAATTTGCAAGGATGTTAATTTATTGAGAAATGATAAGTATATCTCAAACAGTTTCATTACTTGGGTGTAAACACCACTAGAAGATCAGCTGATCGTGCATACACTTGCTCGCTCTCAGTAGGTTACTAAACCGTATCGCTCATGACACTTGTGTCAGGAAGCGGAAACAGGATCAATTCTCTCTATTTTTAGCGTGGTTTTGTTTAGTGTAGCTAGTGTTATAACATCCTACGTTAATTAAAAAATGAGTGCTTTTGGTAAAATGTTAAGTATCCAGTCCATCCAGAGAGGGTTCATTGAGGTGAATGCTTTGAGGGAAATATAAGGTATGCATTAGTTTTAAGTAAACGGGTTTAACAACGTGGGAATGAGGAGGTCCTAACCTGTACACTGCATCAGTTCATCAATTGCGCTATTTTCTCGTATTGTAAGTGTCGACGAGCGTAAACTCAGGTTATAATCGCGTTTTTGAAAGGATTATTGCTTTGCAAAACTGTAGAAAGGTAAAAGAAGTCGTGGTAAGGTTAATCCTAAACTTGTATGGACAATGGTTGTGTGGCTCTGGATAGGCTCATCAATTGTGCCACTCTCTTTTATCATAAACGTTATCAAGCATAAACACAGGTTTTACCAGCATTTTTGGATGGATTACTTCTTCGCAAAACGTGGAAAGGTTAAGGAAGTCTAGGTAGGGTTCACAATGAACTCGTATGGACAATTCTTATGTGACATTACGTAGCCTCAGCAATTGCACTGTTTTCTCTTATTATACACGTCATTAAGCATAAACTCAGGTTGTACTGGCATTTGTCAAGGAATACTGTGAAAAGGTAAGAGAACTCCTAGTGAGGTTCACATTAAACTCATATAGACAATGTCTATATGACCTTGAGTTTTAGGTGTAAGAAAACATGGACATTACTCACTTGGACAAAACAATACAACAAAATACTAAAAACACTTTTGCATTCACTGAAGTAGCACACAAATAAACAGAGGTAGAACCCACGTGAAATGAACAGAAAGACCCCTAATATAGCAATCGAAAAACACAAAACTACTTACTAAGAGAACTAATCACAAAGTGTCGCTTGCCACACACGATCTGTACACACGACATAAAAATTAGGTTGGTCATTTTATTCACCCCGTCACGATATTCAACAATCCGTTATTGAATTTCCATACATCTTGCAAGAACAAATTATTCAGCACTTGAGTTGCAAGTTCTAACCTCAAAATGCCCAACATAGAATCACACTTGGTAAGTGTATAATTTGCGTTAATTACAACATGTTACAATTAGAATTTATTTGCGATATTAACAAGGAGAGATGTAGACTCTCCCTATTTGAATTAAGACCTCATTGCGAACTGAATGGCACAATTACAAAAAGCTGCATATGCGTGAAACGTTCCAACAAAATAAAAATATCCAAAAGCATAAATAGTACGTAGAATATGAAATGTATGGAAATGTGAAGAGGTCATTATTTTCCCATAAGGCAACAGTAATACTTTGCAGTTGTACGCCAACCCACAATTGTGAATCATAATATCAAAAGAAGTGTATTTTCATAAACAGAGCATAATCGTAGCTGCCTTGAAACGAGAACAACAAGTTTATTTTATTCTAATTCAACTACAGCTTAATTCTCAGCTCTCTCTTGACTTCGTACACTGCTAATAGGAAAGTTAATATTACACTTTGTCAGTTATCTATTTCGTTGGCAAACTGCATATTAACAGACACGAGTGTAATTATAATCAAATTATGTCAGAATTAGAGACATTGATAGATTCGACTAGATTCGTTTGTACAAAAAGACGGTGGCGGGTGATCAGAGAGCATTGAGGTAGATCAGTTTATTAGAGCTATATATACTGTCAGGTAGCATATGTCGAATGACGTTAAACACAAAGCACTATTAGGGGTAATTGTTATATTCAAACATGAGTATGCTATGTATGTAGGTAAATAATTAGCCTAATCACATGGAATACTTCGTTGCCGATGTACATGCATGCGTGTAGATACAGCATGTTGGTAGTATTTGTATTTACAACCAATGCAGCTGCATAGAGCCCAAAGGTATTCGATTAAAGGTTTCGTATGGTTTTGATGTCCTATTATCAGGGCACATTATTAAACTGTCACTGACAGGGACGCATTATTACAAAAGTTGATTCGCGAACGCAAATATTCAATCAAACATTAACTTTCACATATTTCGAGCGTCGAACAACTGTGAATAAAATGAGCAACTACGAAATCCTGACCTGGAGCTGTTTAAACAATCTGTGGCCGTTATGGTACGGAACAACATTGCAGAAATAATGCAGCGTGCGCACTGATAAACACACTTTATCAAAACTAATCCGGCAGAAGCCATGCATAATGAACAAATTCTACTGGGCGTCATTCCGATTGCAATAAACAAAAAACGATGCATACGATGCGAACACGTAGTGATAAACACTCGGTATTGGTGTACCTATATGTTAGCTTGCATTGTTATTTACATTGAGTAATGTTAATGGCTATATACACAAAATATATTGAAAATGCATGTTGCGCTCGTGTCGTTAGCATAGTTTATGTAACAAAATCTTATTGAGCATGAGGTGGTTGATGGTGGTCAAATCAGTAGTGGGTTAGTGATAATGTTGTATTGACGACTAAACTAAGCGAGATTGTCTTCATCCATCGAACAGCGTCTACGTACAGTTACTTATTGTGGTTGTCATTCAGCGTTCGCTCGGAGCGCGTCAGCTCGATATCAGTAAGAGACATAAAGGAATTGGGACAATGCAGACAACTGATATGCTTATGCACATGATGCAAAGTATGGATGGATGGATGGTTGACTAGTTGCATGTACCTAAGGCTTAAAGCCCAATTGAAAGGCATGTTGTACGTCAATGCGTGCATCACAAAGATGCGACAAGCTCGATATTAATTAACTTGCGCGACTAAATCTGTTTGCGGTGCGTATAAGCTTGATTTATTCATGGATCGGATGAGGAAAAGTCCGAAAATAATAGAAAGCTATTAAACTAATGTAAATGCAGTAGTAAAACTTGGTCACATCTATGATTAAGACAAATCATAATCAGTAAATCTAAATAAGCGATAACTTCCAAGAAATCCAAGCACAACTTTATGGCAAGTTTCAGCTTATGGCAATTTCCATTAAAAGGAAATATCCTGTTGTTCACTCGCACGTTGGACTCGCAAGGTGTTATGACCTAAATAGTAATAATAACTTTATAGTCACGTATTCGCCACTGAAATATAGCTTTCGTATACCGAATGTTTCAAATCAGTCCCGAGGGAGTTGTGCTAGGAAGATGATGAGTATAATGCTGAATAAACACTCGGTGTGCTCGTGTTAAATGGTTCGCAAACCGATAGTAAAGTTTACAAGTATATTAGCCATGCAGTGATGCAAAGATTTCAGCAGCTTATCAAATGCAGCATGTCGGTAACGAGTTGGCCAACTATTTTTCTCTTCCGTGAAGTGTCGTTTTATGCGCGTGTACAGCTAATAAACGCAACCAATTATAGTGGAAATGGAAATGCGGAAAATGCAGCAAAGGCCACACGACCGCCACCGTTGTTGCCGCCGCATGCAGCAGATTCCAATTTACTTTTCTTCTGCTTTGCCGCAGAATCTCGGCGGTGGCAGTCTCAAATTGCGGCGTTGCGTTATTTAATTAAGAAACTAATTCATTATTCAATCAACAATACACATGAGTGCAACAATAAACCGAAAGAGAACTTGAGACCTTAGTTAATTCCATTCTATAATGCATTTCATCATACTCGGTCGGCAAGCAAAAAGAAAATGAAACTTTCGTTGAAGAAAGTCTTAAAGATCTCTCGGAATTGAATACCACTATGGAAGTCAAGTTGCCAATGAAACAAATGCTTTGTTAAATAAGTTGTTATTCGAGTAAAAGCAACGCGGAGATGTCCAAAGCACTAATAACATCTCAACTTAATTAGCGCAATATTCGCGACGAACACATGGACTCGGCAAATTAAGTGGTGTGTGCTTGACAGACGAAAAAGTCGGAGACGTTTGCGCATTTTTGCTATCAGCTGAGATTAACTTCCATCTATTTTCGTGCGCGCGTGTATGTGCGTCTTGGGCGCAACGCGACTGATAAGAGCGAATGAACTAAACTCGCTGTTGTTTTTCGTCGTCGTCGCACACTCTCTCTGGCTGATATTAGGGTATTGCTGATGATACGGCCTCTCCTTTAATTAGCCGCCCCCGGATTTATTACACGGCATTAGATAGATAGGCATGGCGGATAAGAAGAGTGCGCGCGGCGGTGGCGGCGACGTTCACGTTCACGTCCCGCGGTCTGCATTGCTGCCAGCAGTTGGTTAATCGAAACGAATCGAAATTCGCATGTCGACTGGCGAAGCCTTTCGTATCCGACAGCCAAGCATGCGATTCTATTTCTCACAACAAATGCTTTTCCGCCGAGAACTTCTCAGCTTCATAAAATACTATTAGTGAATCGTAGAAATTCATTTTCTACGAAATCAAGTGGATAAAAAATTATTAACTATTATAACGTATTTGTAATCTATTAAACCGAAGGTTTTCCTGCTTTTCGCTTTTCGCTATATTTATGCGAAACATGGAGTTTTTACGCCTGCACGCAATACCATAAAAGCAGAACTATAAATGTCAGTAACAATTTATTAAATTATGAAAGTCGAATGCACGAAGGGCTTTTATTGGCCAAAGTTTCAGCGTGGCGTATAAACGACGCATTATACATCAAGACGCACTCAAGAATACGAACGGGGGGTGGAAGGAGCCGCCAACTCAAATATTATACCAAGTGTGAGTGATTAAAACAAAAAGCACTCGTGAGAGCATTGCTAGCGTAAATTCACTCTTGTGCCGCCCCTGTATTTCGGTTATTCATATTTATGAGTCGAATATCTAATTAGGATTTTAATGCTTCGCAATGCCAATGCCATTTCAAGAACAACGCAAGGCAGACAACACGCGTGAAGGCAGAAGGAAGAATTGGGATTGTTTGTCGCGTGATTTATTAAATATTAAACGGCGACGACAGGATAACCGATAGGCTAAAGATCCAGGACCTTTTGCACATCGCATACGTTCCGAGGTCCTTTTTTTTATTATTCCCGCGCTTCGTTCGAGTTTATCGCTGTTGTTTTACGACTCGATAGCTATATTTTTTCATTTCTTCCTTGATTTATCGTCGATTTTCAATTATTCACGCATTATACTAAAAAATTCGTTGCGCCTCTGAATTTTACATTTCATAATATCACGAACAATGCTAATTCACTTCACTTCATAAGAATTTAAATTCTCCGCTTACTTTTCGCGTTTTTTTATGTATCATTAAAATTTTTTCCTGAAAGAATAAAGCATTTTGCGCGCGCGTTCGCCTGCTTTTGTGCTGGCGTAAATCGTTTGTGAATGGCATGCAAATGAAATATTTAAAAAGCCACCCCGTGCACATGTAACGTACGTGTGTAATGACATTTGTCCATTAGCCTATATTTAAACATCAATGCGATGCCTGGCTGGCTGGCTGTGTGTTTTTGTTGCTGCGTTCTGCGACTGAAAACTCGCTCTCAGTTTGCATTCTGCGTTTTTCTTGCCGCCGCCCGTATAAAGATAGATGTGGCTGATAAACAGCAAGCGTATAATAAGGCACTCACACCATGGCGTGATTGAAATAATATCCCTCCGAGCTTAATTCCGCTTTTACTCCGATTGTGATTTCGTTCTCTGTTATTTAAGAATTTAATAACAATAAAAATTCTACTTCGACAACCCACCATTAATGTCATTGTACGACAAATTTATACAAAGTGTGTTTAATTTAAGCACGAAAAAATTTGTTATTGCGTGTACTTGAACGCCTAAATATTTAAAAACGTAAATTCCGGCGCATTTCGAAAAGTTTGAGCACGGGGCTAAATTTTTGAACGCCATTGATTTAAGTGGCTTATTAATAATTAATTAACATTCGGCTTCTTTTCGGCGAGCATCGCGCTTTTTTATGCCTCGTTGCAATTAATTTATAATGAAGGTGCGCGTGCGCATTGAGAGATAGACATTAAAAGTTTTAAATTGCTTTCGTCGTTCGCGAAGCTACACGCGCAGAGAGGACAGCCAACAAAAAGTAATAAAAAGTTTTACCACTCGTTATCAAATAGGTGTATTTATTTATTTAAATTAACAAAATTAAAGACGCGCTCGCTCGCGAATGCCAATGTATTTAATAATGCATAAGTTGGTTGGCTGGCTGCTTGCTTGCTTGAGTTGGAGATTTGCTCGCATGCTCGTAAAAGAACTTTTGACAGTTTCATGCTTTGTCTTATTATTGTTGGCGGATGGTGTTTGTCGACGAAGTTGCTTTCCAACTGTGCTTCGTCGCGTACAAAGTAAAGTTTCTTACGTACGTGCATGCGCTGAAAGCAATGGAAATTACATTACAGGATTTCCTTCATCATTTCGTCGTTTACAGGCGGCGAAGCTGTTATAATTAGTAAATGAATACGACATGCATTCACGTCTATTATTAGTTCAATTGTTTATGCATTTGTGCTACTATAATTAGAATCATCTATACACTAATTAATTAACTTTCCACTTTAGTGTTTGCATCGTTTTTAATAAGAGAATAAGCTTTGGAGGGTAATGAAAATTTTTGAATTAAAATTAATCTATAAATTTCGAAGTAAACACGTTTAATGATGATGAAGTGAATGTGATTATGATATCTTATGGCGACATTGATGTAAAACTTGAAAGTGTTGTTGTTGCAAGGTGGAAAATTTCTTTGCACTTTAAGACATATTTAGCTTTTCGTAAAACGTAATTTAACTTGGCGTGCTTAATGGCAACTTGTAATGGCTTCTCCCTCTAAGAACAGGACGTATAATACTCAGTCACATACTCTTTGAGTGAAAACTTGAATGTTTCACGCACTCAAAGACTATTCGCGTTCAGAGATGTAAGACTCTTTGGAATTTCAAGTGTGTTATGCACTTCTTCTTCTCCTTAGCGAGATAATGCACTTTCGTCATTGTGTAACTTTTGATATCAGTCGCTTATGGTAGTGAAAAGTTTGAATTTTTGACCAACATTTGATGCAAATGAATTATTTGGCGTATTTGGAGTTCAATATGGTTGCGTGTGAAGTTTCTGGTCAAGTACACATGCGATGGTCACGCACATGAGGCGAGCGCGCACCAATAATCTCAATAACGTGTTCCAGCAATTAATCAATTGTAATTGTAAATCACGTATTCAATTATACACGGTGCGCCGCCTTCGACGCGACTCGTTGGAGCGGCGCTGGCGGCACGAGTAATGCCAAAGCATCAAAAGCAATTACGGTGTCGGCGGCGGCGGCGATGGCGGCGAAACACATTGGCGACGTGTCTAGCCAGCGCCTACCCGAAAGAAAGCAGCACGGCTAATAAATGAATGAAAGAACAAGAACGTGCCCCGTCTGTCGGGCGCGGATTAGGCGCTGAGTAAACACAATTAATTTCAATCAATTCATATTTAATGCAGCTAAGCTCATTCCATCTTTTGCCATTGTGAATTGATTTTCTCCTCGCTACACACGAGTACACGACACGCCATGCATTCGGAGATTGACAAAAATGCAATTAAAATATATTAAAATTAACGCTAATGAGTTTTCGTGCTGTAATTAAAAATTCATTCTGACCTTTTTTCAATTAAGTCAATCAAGTATTCAAAGTTCAAATACGAAAATGAACTTTAGACTTTTCGCTTTATTGTGCGTGCGCGCGGGCGGCGCGGCGGCGGCGCACTGTGTTCGATAGATTGAAATTGGAGTGAAATAAATTCCACCCACTTGGTGCGTGAATTACGACGAGTTGAAAGGTTGCGGATAAAAATGCAAAAATTTGCAAAACGTCAAAAACGTTCAAAATTAAATCTCCATTAGAATGGATACAAGTGTAGCGTATACGCACATCGAACATGAGACTAATGAATGTTTCAATAATACACACATGAATATGGATGAAAAATATGATGGTTTTGAAATTTGCGTTTAGCGAACGCAACGATTTTCAGCCGTACGCAGATGGCGTTCAATTTTTTCCCCATGTTTCGTGCGCACACGCCACTTTGATATTATTATTATTCAAATGTGCGCTGGCTGCTGTTGAGTGGTTTGCTATGCATCATTGATACGTAAATACATTTATTCACTATCGCCACTATTGTTGCAATAAATAAAATCATTTCGAATGCGGCGTGCGAACCACCCTGACATGATAATTCAACGCGCGACGTCAAAATGTTGTTGGCTTACATTCACTTCCATTTCAATGCGGCTCCTGCTGCTTTTACCGTTGACATTTACACTTTTTATACGAAATTGCGCGAATTTAATATACATTTTTGCGCTCGGAATAAATTTATTTGGATAACGCGATAAGTAATGTATTTTGCCGCATCAAAGTGGGATTAAAATAATTTTCAAATGCAGCGGTGGCAAAATGGCATAAAGAGATCAAACGTTTAAAGCAGAGAACTCATCATTATTATGAGGAACAATAGTCAAATTTGATATGAATGACAATAGATATTTTGGTTGAACGAAGTGAGGCGAAAGATGAAGAAAATCAATTTGCACGCAAAAGTGAAATCAATTTGTCATCAATTTACGTACGACCCGGGCGCATGTTTGAGGCGTCTCACATCATGACACCACACATCGTCTTACTCTTCGTGCGGCTTTTAGTGACGCTGTCGTACAAAGCAAACTCACTTTCGGCTTTTGCATAATAATAGGTTCATCATTGAATCGCATGCGATGTGATCAAACAAGCTTATGAAGTGTCTCGACTTTGCACTTTTTTTATTCAATTCACTATTTCGCTTTCACGCTGAAATAAAGACGAGCACGAACGTAAATCATATTTGTCTAGGTATTTGGCTTAAAATTTGCGCGAGATTTTACGATGGGATATTTTTTTAAGAGATTTTATAGGCATAGAAAATCATTAATAATATTTTTAATAAAAATGAACATAACAACTACGTATTGTAGCATTACAGAAATTTAATATCACTCGATACAGCAGCAAACAGGATCATTAAAATGCGCTCTAACATCTTGGCTTCCAATTTCTTGCACGTCGACAACGCGCGCGCGCGCGAGCCTGCCCGAAAATTTATTATCACCGTTGTTGATTTTCGCCGTGTGCGCGCGGATAGCAATTTCAATTTTTGCTCTGCCTTTTTGGCCGCTAATGGTGCACTGCCACCTCCGCCGCCGGCACTGTTAACGTAAATTATTAATGTTCGTGTTAATATTCGACCGTATACCACGAATTAAAGATGAAAATAAATTATCATCGTGTCAGTTTTCCTGGCACATGCGCATATTCCTCATATACAGTGAGTTCACTAAATATTAGCAAACGTTTTCGCCGAGAATTTAAATATTTCTGAAACATCCGGTGGAAAAAGGACATTTCAACAAGGATAAATTTAGGTAACCTTAACTTTTGGCTCGTGACATGTGTTGAATAAACACTTTTTGCGATATTATGAATTTTCCACGTATTTCTCAGATGTCTAAATATTGAATAGCAAATTTTCCAGGAAAATAATATACGAATATGCGTAACAAGCTTGAGCACGATGTTTGCGTTGAAATTATATTTCGTAAACATGTAGATTCAACAATTTCCGATATTTAATGATATATTTTTCGTACTCTACTTTTTCCGCCAATTTTTATTTACTGGTGCGAGTGTAACTCATTTACATTCGCGTTGTTTATGACAGAATTAAGCGAATGGGCGCATTCGGGTTAATAAAAACAATACCCGTTCGGTTATCAGATATCTATGACGACGTGTAGAATGTGCCAAACTGGCCGGGGGGTCTGCCAGTCTTAACAAACAACAGCATGCGGCATGTACGCGCTTTGGGAAATTCATAGGTGCCTCGTGTACAAACGCGCGAATGCGAATAGCGCACTCGTGAAAACAGCGGGACATCATGCTGACCGTAATGAGTTGGGAAATTGTTTGAAATGCGGATCCGGAAAATCGCAACACGTACGCACGTTTCCTCGATTTTCTTTATTATGTACTTTTTCCACTTCAAACTTGCCGTTCATTCAACGCGTGGAAAATGGTAAATGTATAAATTTAAAACGTTTTTCCATTACTGATAATCAATCATTAATTTTCCAACCCTCACCCTTTCGGATCGCGGGCAAACCACAATCGGATATTCCCAATCGTATAATAAACGCGCTCACACATTTGATCCGACCATTCCGGTTAATTAATTGCAATCACAATAGTAAATATTGGCCCGGCTCAATGAAAGGGACAACTTTCGATAGGATAACCACATTGAACCTTGACTTACAGGACCACCGAACAAACTCCTCTCTCCTACTCTTAAATATCACTTAAAACTACCCCCCACCCCCAAGTGGATATTGGCTATGGCTAGCCATTGGCAATTACGTGGAATTTAGTGTTAATTGCAATGCGTACATGCGCGGCGAATACAAACGACTCATGATGAGCACATAATCTAAAACCACAGCATCGTGAAAATCGATTCGCGTTTTTGTCTCTTGCAAACGCTAACAAGCCCTATCGCATCACGGCCGCCACCGCTTGCCGCCTGCCGCCTGCGCCGCGTACGTAATGTAATGAGAAGCGTGCATGCTGCGATCTAATAGCATCACGCCGCCCCCAATTCGGGCGCTGAATCTGTTATCGAGTTTTATCAGAATGACTTGAAGTGGCTGAAATTGAAAATTGTCTTAATGCTGCTTTATTTGCTCGTTTCGCTGAAAGGAAATGTTGGATTTTCATTAATTTCGCAAACAAAAAATTGGACGTTACGCTTAACATCGTTATAAACAGAAACTTTTAATATTTCAGCGTGCGCGCGCGCGCGCGGCCATAATAAAGCCGCCGATATGGGAAAACTTGCGCGTTTGAACGACGTCGTTTCGGCTCGCATCTTCGCAGAACGCACATAATAGATCGCCGAAAAACTCAAGGCGCACGCCTCTTGGAAGATTAGTAATTACTCGGCAATGGATCTTTTTCTTCGTTCGGAGCTTAATTTCAGTTCTTGCGCGCGCCGCAATTTTACGAGACTACATCGTAAAATTCAAAAGCGCGAGCGGCAAGCGTTCGGAGATGCGTATCAATCATACACGAAACTACGCGCTCAACTACTTTGTGCTTAACTGATGTACAATCAGGAAGCACATTTTGCATAAGCCACCCTCAAAGTTCTCAATAAAGTTTTCGTGCAGCGCGCTCGTAAAATTAAATATGTATTTACGCATCCTCTCCGCTGCCAAATTGAACACGAATAATGTTAGTAGTATAAAAAGCTCGTAAGTAATTTATCGCCCAATTAATTTATGCCTATAATAATTGAAATATTGTTTGCTAAATTATAGATAAACGTAGATACACGAGCGCTTAATGCATATTTAAACGAGGTTATTTTCATTAGAAATTTAGCATAGAAATCAAACGTTTGAATGAGTTGCGAACACGTAGAATTATCAGGGCAACATTGACACGAAGCAAAGTTGGCGGCTGCGATTATTTTCGAAGGTTCGCATCGTAGATTTCTGAAGTGAGAACACCTGGCTCCCCCGTCGGCGTGTGCGTACACTTTGAACTCGAACAAATCCCTTTCGGCGCGCCCGAAGCCGCCCCCACAAACTGCACCGTCACTCCGGAATTCAAACGTATTATAATATTGAACTAACTGCAACGCCGCCGCCGCCAACCAACTCCAACTGTGTGTAAGTCAAATGAGTCGCTAATGTATAAACTTTGCCAAGCAAAGCCCATGGAGATGGGTTATTTGTGCTTCGTACGTGACAGCCATTGACACATGTCGTGTGCTTTCAGACTTGTTCATGTATTTTGTGTACAAAATATCCGTTTGCTATTTAACTGTTGAATCGATTAGAGAACAAACACTCTGTATAAAAAATGGTGGCAATTTAACATATGCACGTGAAAAAATGTTTGGTTAAGAGGTTGATCGACACGTGGAGAGCGAGTTGGAAGAGTGGTAAACCGCTTAAGATTTGTGGCGGACGCGAAAATATATTTCTATTAGGACGTAATTTCGAGCTCATCGTGTCATAAATCTTCGCCGGCCCTCAATCCATCTGCTGGAGGCGGTACGCGTGCTTTGCTGCTTCTGCTTCGGGTATTTTTGCATGGTAAATAATGCACGCTCGACTCGACTGCCCCCAGTGTGTAGTGGCTGAAGCTAATAAAGAACTAATTAAGTCCGCCATCACGTGTACGCTCGAAATAATTCTTTAAGATTTAGTCAGATAGAACCGTAAAATCGTGCGCACTCGCGTTGAACACGGTCGAAAAAACTAAAGGCGCGCTTGTAAAACATTCAATTACAGCGTGAGTTATTGTCGGGGCGTTGCGTTTAAATGCGGACTTTCGGGAATAACTGGGAATACAACAACACAATTCGTTACTATTGCCATCCGTTATGATGCGATGCGAAGGAATGATAAAAATATTTTTCTTTCATGTTTAATAACAGCTTTTTGACCAATTTATTTGCGCTGAGGCCGAGGTGGAAGTCTAGGCGAATTCAAAAGAATTATTTTATTTGCAATTTGCAAATAAATTAATTTTCGTGCTCGTTCCGTCGACATTTCATTAAAACATTTTCATTACATCTCTCGCTGTGCGTTGTATTCGATTTAATTATTAGAGTTGTTTGCAAATATATGCAAAGAGTGTGCACGAAACGCGAAGAGAATTGCGTCTTCTTCTTCGTCGTCGTGTTCGAAATTGAGAAATGTTGCTGTCAGCCACAAAAGAATTTTCGCCTGAGCAGCGCGAATACAATAAACGAGTACTTATGCTACTTTTAAGAATTTGTGCGCGCAAATGTAGACACAAAAATCAAAAATTCTCAATTTTCTCGAACAAATTGGCAAAGGGAGGATTTGAGTGCACACTTGAGAGTTAAAGTTTGTGTGTCAAGAGTTTACACAGTGTTAAACGCGCGAATTTAAATTCATTAATATATTTCAAACGACATAAGCTCTTGATGTACGTCGCGCGCGCGCGCGCCGAATATGAATATTCATTGTCGGAGTAATTAATTTCTTCTGTGATTGTGTTTACGGAGCACTTAGCGTTTTCACGGCCGGCGGGAAGTGAAAGAGCAGAAGCAAGCACCCGCACCCGCACGCGCAACACACCTCACCACCGCCACCCCCCGCCGACGTGGGGGCAGACTACGCAAATGCTCACCGCCTTTGTTGATATTGTTCGTTTTCCGCTTTGTTGTGCGCTTGTTTCGTTTAATTGGAGCGACTTATTTGCGATTGTTGCGCGCTTTCGAATAAAAATAATGCGCGTATAATGAAGACGAACGTACAATCTTCAATTTCGTTTTTAATTAGCTCGCTATTATTGCAAAGACTTTCTGACGACAGACGTCATGATATATTTTTAAATATTTTATATTAAGGACTCAATTATTTGTTGCTTCTTTGAATCACAATGAGGGAATTGAAAATCTTCGATGATTTAATTAATAACAAAATCTATTTTTCCCTAGCATACATTTACCTTGTGCTTTTAGCTGCTTTTTTATGTTGGAATATATACTGTTTTTCCTCGATGCATTCTGATATTCAACGAGTATTATTAGTTTGTAGCAAAATATAATTAATATTTTATGGTATTCAGCAAAAGAAAATCACGCAAAATATAAAAATTTTAAATAAATAAAAGACCATTCTGAATATTTCTAACATTTATTTACTTATAGGAGGTGAAAGATGCTAAACATAACTCAAAATTGTTAGTATTTCTTATGTTTCTGAACTAGGGTACTTCCGGGATGAAAAGACGAACCCAACTGTAAGACATCTCAATTAAGATGATTTTTCGAAAAATAAGCTTTCTAAATTATTGTTTGTTAAATATCGTATACTAGAAATAGTCAGCTCTAATCAAGGATAATAGGTAAATTACTGAATGCCAGAGCGTTCAGACTATTTATAAGAAGCATTTAAAGACGATTTATTCAGTATTAAATTTTTCAATAAGACGCAGGCTAAATTTTTGTATAGAACGGGAAATGTTGTAATTCTTATAAATCAACGAATGCCTTAATTAATTGAGAAAATTCTTGTATATCTGATCGATATCAACATCTTAAACATTACGACGTGTTAGAGATTGCAATTTTTATCAATTTACATCAATTATATGCCATTGATGCACTTACCCCTCTCCACTAAAATTTAATTAATATTGCATAACTTTTCATGAATATATTTTTACTTAAAATATCAAAAATTAGGTTTTGAACTTGAAACGTGGGTCGTTATAACAGAATGAAATTTATAATAATTATTTCTGCTTTTCACCCATGAAAAACAGAGTAATAAGTGAGAGAATTTCAGGAGTTAAAGGCATACGCATTAGGAGTGGATGATTTACATGCAAGACGCGAACCGACTGCTGCTAGTAATTTTATTAAGCGAGATTTATGGCAACATAAAGTTCAAGATTTGATTCGCTGCACTGCGCACCATCATCATCAACGTGAGGAGCAGCATCATCTTCGACACTCGTTGTTGTGCGCGCACCGTCTATTAGCGCGTGTTGAATTTTTAGACGACAGCCGCCAGAATCGTGAGATAACTTTTCCTTTACGCGATTTACGCCTTTTTGTGCGTCTCGCCCTACATAAGCTTTTGCTCCACGGACGCTTGAGCGAAAATATTCTTCTTTTTCTAAGCGCGAGCGCGCGCGTGCGTGCGTTTTCCGAGTGCGCGTCTCAGTTACAGCGTCCGTGCGCGCACTTGCGGTATATTCACCTGGCTCCGAATGGAAAGTACACATTTCGTACCTTTTAATATTGTAATTTATTCAATAACTTTATGTTTTAGCGCTGCGGAGCTTTTGAAATAATATTGACGTTCTCTAAGTTTTTCAGGCTTGCGCACACGCTTTTATGATTATGCGGAGAGGAGAACGAAATGAAAAAAGGACGTTTAACTTTTTTAGCGCACAGCGCCAGAAAAAAACATTTCGTTTATTTGATAATTATTTAAATTATTTCTCTTCCCCGCATATTTCGCGCAATTGTTTTTACGCGCGAAATACATAAAATAATTATACGTATTTGAAATTGCTTGGTACACGTGCTACATTAGAATAATACACGTAACAAGTTTAACAGATTTGTTGTATTCGCTTTGTTTCATTCAATATTGGCAAAGTTGCAAACTCGACTAAAATTAGTTCCGCTGATTTCGTATTGCTAAAGCAGAGAGGGTAACTTAACCTGGAAATTCAAACTGATATTAACTCATACACGGATGAAACAAGGGTGAAACTAGCCCTTAGTATTATTGCACTTGTATGTACATAAGGGTGAAACTACGGTGCTGATTGTATGTATGGACAAACAGTGAGTAATATTGTGTTTGTTTTATTTATGAACGCGCGCTGAGTTTGTGCGGAGCTTGTAGAGAGGAAGACGGAACAAAAATCAAGCTAATGAGTTGTATGCCAAGAATAATAGCATATTATGATAACTAAGTGTAATTTGGGTTTATTATGATGATATTGCTCGCATACTTATCAAATTCTATTTTTATTCATCGTACTAATGATGTTTATCTTATTCTTTCAGAATGGCAAATCCCACGATATCTGTCGCATAAAATTTGCTGATTTGGATATAAAATCCATCACAATGGCGAGTTATTTTTGTATAAAATTGGCCTTATTTTTGCGCCGCTAAAGTTTCATTAATTTAAAAGCATTTATAAAGAAATCAAAGATTACTGTTGAAAGATTGCATGAAGCGAACGCAAGTAACTATTACCACTAACAGCGAAACTAAACTTGTATGCAATTTATGAAAGGAACGCTCAACGCTCTGGTGTACGCGAGTTCTCTTGCATTTATGCATTTTCGAATGCGAAAATACGCGCGTGTGCGACACGCTTCGGTGATATATTGGCGAATGTCACGTCATACGCCTATTAGAATCGATTCGGTTAGCATTATGCACTCAAACGTTAATCTAGCGCACACGTACGTCGGCTAAGTGCGCTCGAGGGGGGTGGCGATTGCCAACTGCCAACTGCCGCCGCCGGCAGTGCAACAACGCTAAATGGTCGCGCATTGCCGCCCCGCGTGTGCATAATCTCCAGACGCAAACGGCGCACAATTCATTCACTTCGTCACCGAAAGTATTTCTAATCTAATTAGGAAATATCGCGCTTGATTGCGGGAAAAATGCGAAAATTATTTTAATTAATTCCAAACTTCGTAAATGACACTTGATGTTAAAGCATCCACTAAAGTGTCAAGAAGAAAATCACTAATGTACGAACAAGCAAACACGAGAAGTTTTGATAACTTGAGGTATAAAAACAAAAACAGGTCAACAACGCATAACGCAAGTTTTCACTGTTGAGCAGCGAAAAAAGCTTATTAAACATTAAGTAAAACCTTAACAGCTTTTCGCGACAGGGTGAGGGTGCAAGTAGTTTGAAACCGCATTATCTCAACGCGTTTTGTTGTGTATGCTACCCTCGTGTTCTTGTTTTGAATTTTATGTATCTTGAAGCGAAGAGTTGTTCGACTGTTTCGCATTTCCGTCGGAAAAATAACAGCGCGTTCATACGACTGGCACACTTTTTGTTTTTGCGCACAGGCGAGACTTTGCACGAGTTGTAAGAATTAATTTAAATGATTAATGTGCACCTAACCACCACTTGTGCATCGGTTGCAGGCCGCTCTTCTTCGTCTCTCGCGCTTTTTCCAAAGTGCGCCGCCATCGCCGCCGCCGCCGCCTAATCCCGTATTGGCCTCCTTACATCCTCAAAACTTTAGTGCCGCAAAGATCGGAAGTAACAAAGCGTGAAAACGCCTTGGAATTGCAACGAAATGTAACAAAACAAGCGAAAGAAAAATGGAAAATACGTGAACTGCGCAAACAAAGGCGAAACACATTTGTAAGTAAATAGGAAAGACGTGATTTATGATTAATGATTGGCTTATTAATTCAGCCAATTGATTTTACACGTAGATTTAGCAAACAAATAATATTTACTTTAGGTCTTAGTTGTGTTGATGTTATTCAAATGGTGTTTTTCTCGCATTCGAATGTCGTGTTTTCTTTTCGGGGTGAGTTCGTAAGGGCGATGTAAAGTTTCGATTGAAATCTAATGAGGCGATTGAATTTAAATTATGCATGATATTTACTATGAATATTGCAGAATGCAACATTATAGCGGCAAATATTTAAATACGCCAGCGGCTCGTTTGCGTGCTTGCGAGCTGTTATTGCGTTCCACTTTTCTGCAAATTCGCATTCGCACCATCATTCGCCACACACACACACTCGCACTAAGCATGCCGCCATTGCCGCCCCTATTTCTGGAACGGCTGCGTTTGCCGCAGGTTTACTTCCTTGCTTTTTACACCCAGCGTTGCGTTGCTAGTTCTTGCAAAAATCGTCTTAACTCTAGCACTAATAAATGCGAAACTTGAAATAATTTTTTACTACTGACTATAACAGTAAATAACATAAACTACACATTTGTGCGTTATTTATGCGTCGTTTGTAATTTGCTGAAAAAAATTGAACAAACGCATTAAAATACAAGTTGAACGTCTATTTTTAGAAACTCGTCACGTTTTTTAGGATTTTTATAAAATAAGCAAAGTTAGTTTCATCGTACAAATTCACTTGATAGACGACTCTTCTTTGGACTGTATTCAATTAGTGAGTCTGGTGTGTGGTGCACGTACGCCGTGCGCATATAAATATTTGGTTTAATTTGACTTTTAAATGATGCACGAAATGCATATGCACTACTCGGTGGCGGAAGGACTGAAAGGACTGCAAGGATGCGGCGAGCGAACGCGTGCGCACCCGATGAAAATTGCTGAAACCAAAGTCGAATGCGGATGTGCATGCATGGCTCGTTAGAATTGCCATACTTTCGAACACTGCGCCAGACATGCAGAAATATTAACGGCTTCAACCACTCGAGAACGTTAAACTCTGCGGGCTATTAGCAAAACACACTACTTGAAATCAGCTACAAATCCTTTTTCATCCACAAACATTTCGCTGCAAAACGTACATAAATCTTAATGGTGACCTTTACTTTCTTAATTATACACACGCGCACATTTGCCACGTGGTCGAAAAGGGGTTGTGATTTATTGCGGCGATCGTAATTGTTAATTATATTTATCACACGTGGAAGGTGTTGGTCCTGATTGGACAACATAGTATAATAACAATTTGTAAATCTGATTCGGGGATAATTCGTAATATTCCATGCTCACCCTCCTCGATGGCATAATCACAAGGCGCGTGCGATAATTGCATTAAATATATTACAAAATGTAATTCAATATTGCAGTGCGTGCAATGCGGAGGGCGAATGAAATTTACGTTACTACGTACAGTCGCAAAAACAAATAAAATATTACATTACGCGAATGATAATGCAAAGTGCTCGAGGCGAACCAAAATAGGATCATCTTGCGCGCGCGCGCTCGCGCGTTTGTAGTACAATTCGCTAAATTGTATGCGCGAGGCCGAGTGAGTTAAGCACTTCTTCCACTCCATAAACTGCTACGCAGCGTTTCAAACAATTCGTGTAATAGTTGTACGAAACGGGCAAGTAATTGCACGTTACAATATTGCACACATAGCTTACTCGAGACCAAGATGTGTGTCTTTCGACCGCCCCCGCTCTCTCATCGTATATCCATCTTTTACGCGCAGCTGTGCGCGCCGCTGCTTGGCGGCAACGGCGGCGGCGGTGCACCAGCAATGTCAGACGTTTAATGTTTTCAATTGCTCGTAGACAGAGAGAACTCGTGCAATTATGTTAATAGAAATTGGATGCACACGCTCCTCCGTGAGCGAATGTGAACGCCGAATAAATGGCGAAATTAAATTACAAAAAGTACGCAGTTGTTGTCTGCACACTTGACTCGAATTAGGTTAAGTATTCGACGCATTAAAATAAGAAAATTCATTTCATTTCCGTCATAAAATCTCAATCGATGAATGGCAAAAAAGCAGCGAAATTGTGAAACACTGCTGCGAACTTTTAAGTACGAGCAAGGAGTACATTAAATGCCCGAACAAGTGAGCGAAATTGCCGTGGAAGGTACTTATAAACAGCCGCAAAAGTCATTTCCGGTTCTTGTTTCGTCTACTTCCAAGCGCGCGATGGTCGTTGCCGCTTCGATTCCTCGATGCACTACTATTGAAGTCGAAAATTTCATTGAATCGGACGGCTGCACGGGGGCGGCTGGCTATCGATGGCGGTTGAAATGCACTTGCAATATCGGCTCGGTGCGGCACGACGCGGTGACTGTTTCAACGCAAGAAAAATGCGCACAAGAAATATGAAGAAAACGAAACACGAAGAAAGCTTAAACTCGTATAAGTGCAAGTCATAAATCGAATGGCACGGCGCTTGAGATCAAACCAAGTGAAAAATCCGTCGATGCAATAATAATGAAAAACAAAAATCAACTTTTCCGCTCCGAGCGGAGAAATTGACGTAAATAACATTAATAATCGCCCGTTGAATGAGCGGCGCGTATCACAATTGCAATGCCCGATGCAATTTCATTGTACACGCGCGCGCCCGCCCGCCCGCCAAAAACCGGAAACGCATGAATGTCAATCTGTCAAATTACTGTAATTGCATTGACAGCGCACAACGCGCGCGTGCAATTTTCGCCATGTTTCACATTGCTTTCCTCGTTGGACATTAGTTATTACTCGTGGTAATTCAACACGTTTTGATTAATTGCTATTTTTCGAATGTCATCTGCATTTTGTTTAAATTTTCCCACTTTCACCACTTTTTGCGCACACACTCGCTATACGCACTTATCGGACGGTGGATAATGAGATCAACAATTTGGGGAGAGACCCACATTAAAGGGTTTTATATAGTTCTTCCGGTTGTTCGAACATCCCTTAATTTAGGCCACATTCATCTACTTCATTTCGTTAATCGTCCACGCATCCCTCTTACCCTTATTGTGATGAAGATGTGCATCGAATTCCAAGTAAAATAAAAATTTCATCGGCGCGTTTTACGCATTTATTCCTCCTGCTTCGTGCCTTTTTTTGCATTCAAGTTAACGTTAACGTCACGTTTCTTCCGGTTGGCCGCATCTAATCAAGCGCGTTTCTTCTGCTGCTTTAAATACCACGACAATGTGCGTCCATCTCGGCGAAAAAGTTTGCTTAGCGCATTACTTAGCGAGGATATAAAAGTAAAAGTGGAGAAATAAAATGTCGTGTAAGCAGTTCGAGTGCGTTAAATATTATGAACAATTTCAAAGTCCAACAAACACGGCACGACGCGATGCTCGCTGCTGCCGCTGCCTGTTTAAGTACAAAGATTATTTGAAACGTTATCAAGCGTCCCACTTTCCTCGGATCAGCACAACGGAAAGCGTCTTTTATTTCGCACCCATCCCGTTTCCGGTCTTGCAAACACTTGTTTCGCTTTCATTTTCCTGCAGCAGCGCTCAAAGCAAGGCAAGCAAGCAAGCAAACTTCCTTTGTGCTTTTCACTGCTTTGTTTTACAAGCCAAAAACTCGGAAAGGAGGACTCGAAATCAACGAAAACTCATTCAAGCCTCACTAAAAACTCAGCCCACTAATTATACTGGGTACTTCGTAATTATCCTTATGCGCACGCCGCGTCGATTGCGCAAAATGCCTTGTATATCACATAATATTAAATCACAAACAGAAGGGCGAACAGTGAGCAAAGAGCGTTGGAAATTAAACAGAAAATCGCAATTAAACAAAGCAATTTCCTGCATTTATATAAATCGTAAAAGCCGTATGTATGCTTTGCGTTGGCAGACGAGAAAAAAAAACGAGAAAAATTAAGTCATTTCATTACGCGCGCACGTAACGCGTCGTGCGGCCAGTGATAAAATTAAATTTAGACGCGTTTTACACTAAAAAACGTGCACGCCATCATAAATTCTTCGGGCAAACATGATGCGAATTTATTTAATTTACACCTATGGCTCGCATTCGCACGAATTAGTTTCTCGAACGAACCGGTCAGCTTTTAGAAGGTTGTATGCGCGTGTGTATTTCAAAGTTTGTTTGTTTCAGCTTTTAAAAGCGTGCTGTGCGTAAAGCAAATATGAAAAATATAGACGACAAACTGCAACATGAAAGAGGCACCATCCAACCAAACCAACCAGCACTCACTCGCAAAACTTTCAACTTGCGCGCCGGTAAAAAAAACGCAGGAGCACCAGCGTGAACTTTACTTTCAAACATGATGTGTGTGCACTCGCCATGAATTTTAATGCTTAATTTAATTAGCGCTTTCCATTTTTTATCTATAATGATTTTCCTAGTCTTACACGTAAAAAATAATTTGCAATGGAGTTGGAGATTGTAAATTTTACGACGACGAAAAATAATAGAAGATGAAAGTCTTAGTAAAATTGCATGCAGATGGTACTTAAGTACAAAAGACTTATTTCGTTATGAGAAGAACAGAAGCGCGCTGATATCACTCATGCTCGGCAATCCTTTCGCAAGATGCATTACGGATGCGCTTGAAAGTTGCACGATCCATGATACGTGCTGCTGTGATCCTGAGTAGCAGGACGAAACTTATATCAGCGCAAGCAAACGGCTCAAGTGATATCCTGATGCAATTCTTGTCTACAACACACATACTAGAGCAACAATAAACAGAAATGTTGTAATAAGATTACTTAACTTTTATATTTCGCTATTATTTTACAGTAAGCTGGGAAAAATTAATTTATTTTTTGATTTAAGTATGGCTTTAAAGCATGGAAAAATCGCTATAGCAATATCTCTATTCCATTCATTGATCCTTTTACCAAAAGCACGCACGGCGAGCGTTTTGAATCGATACAAAGTCGCTCGTTTCGCATTCATTTTCGCTTTGCACTTCCTTCGGGTCTTCACTCGTGCATATGCACAAATGCGCAGGTACGATGCGAGAATAAAGAGAAATGCGCGTTCTTGCCGCCTCCGGTTGCAAAATTGAAATATCCAAATATCAAGTATCAAAAGCGAATCACGCAGTGTGAGAGAAAAGCAGCCAGCACAATATAAATTCAAATTCAATTTTCGCTCGCGCCAATATGCACGACGCGTTTCGTAAATGTCGAAATTATTCTCGGCTAAATCCACGAATCAATCATCGATCATTTTCATAGCATTCGAGTATTTTCGACAGCGCGCAACAAATGCGACAAATTCGTATTCGATTTAAAGGGTGAAATTAACGCAAAGTGCTCTCGTTTACTTTCCTTTTGTGGAAATCCTTTAAATCTCGCCAGGTTATCGCCTGTTTAAGGCTGGTGTGTGTGTAGTGCAACTAGAGCCGCAAATGGCGAGCGAGAGTAAAAGGGTGTTCTTTCAACCACCGCTATATTGTTTTAGGGGTGCTAATGTCTTTCCTCTGGGGAAATCGCGTGCGGATTTTATTTCTTGCCGCCACCGCTACCACTGCCGCCGCCGACGCCGTCTTTTCGTTAGTGCGGGCCGCACTCAAACGCGTCCTCTAAGTGGCTTTAACGCACTTAAAATTAACTTAACCTCTTCGCCTGCCACTTGCAGAGAAATCATTGATTTCGTAAAAATTCACTCTGAATTGGAGCACGTAAGTAATGTAGGTAGTAATGTATTTCGTGCGGAATTAAATTAATATGGAGAGAGAAACATAAAGTTTGCGAGTCGTTAATTAAATGTGAAAGATTTAAGATTGAATTTCAGTATGTTTCTTCTTAATACGTGTGATTCCGCATTGAAATCTGCTCGTGCGTTTATTTTATTTAATGCTCGCATTTATTCCGAACGTAGCGTGCGCTTCATATTTTCTCTAATTCCCAGCATAAAGAAGACACTCACACGTCGATTCATTTGTACAAACATAACGTGTACGTGCGTACTGCGCGGGCTGCGCGCGTGTCGGCGCGGAAATAAAGCAAAACGCAGCAGTAGCGCCGGCGGAAAGTTTAAACGAAAACGCGAAAGCTGTTTAAAATATGTCTGTTTGTATAGGTATATTATGCGATGGCGATGCTGATCGTCCTCGACGGCGGCAGTGGAAGCGGCGTCGGAGGTGGGTGGAGGTGGCATGTGAAGCAGCGTGTCATGCGTTCTGCATGCGCGCTTGGCTCGCAGAGATAAATTTCATAAATCGTAAAAGAAAATATGATTAATGCGCCTGGTTATAAACTTACTCGCTGTGCTCTTATTCGCCAGAGTTTCCTAGTTCTTGTCCGCGTTTGCTTTGCGTTCCTTCACCTGCTAAAGCAACTTGACAACTCGTCCTGTTAATACATTCACACTCGCTCGCTCACTCCACCAAACTGTTTTATTACACTTCAAACAACATCCAAGTAGTCTTTGTTGACTTTACTATCACGCCAACCAAACATCGCATAGAAATATTCTTTATAACCAATCAGCGCGTCGGGAAAAAAAAAAAACTAGAACATAGAACATAGCACAACATTTCTCGAGATTATTATACGAGGAAAGCACTCACTCGTCGAGTGTGTGATGAAAGTGGAAGTAGCGCGAAAAAAATTATATTTATAATACATCCGCATAGCCATTCATCTTGCGTGCGCGATTTGGAGGCGGCGCACGTAGCGAATAAGCAAAGATACGCGTACGGTAAAGTGTGTTGCCTATGAATACGAACCCTTCGCTCCCGCATCAGCAACATGATGGTTTCGGAAAGCTTCCAAACGCAAAGATGAAAGTTTACGCTAACTGTTTGAATCCAGCGCAAGCGCCCGACGCACGTATACATCCCGCATTTTATTTCGGCGCGACGCGCGGCAGGAGGCGGCTGAAACGCTGAAAACTGTGTTTAGGGTCAAAGTGGCGTTTTATTTTCAATGACGTTCACGGCATTCCAATTTTAAACCTCGAGGAAATATTTTCGGGGCCACTTGAAAAATGAAATGCGTCACTCTGCTGGTCACTCGGAGGGTTGGCAGGGAAGAGAAATGAGCCATTTGCATTTGCATCGCTCGCGGACGCGGCGCGCGCGTATGCGATAAACAATTAATCCACGAGAGTGCGCTAATTACGCGTTAATCGCCCGCTCTGCCCGAATGCGTTCTGTGTGATTAATAGCATTATAATTGAAATTTTTGTCGTCGATGCGTTTATTGCCAAATGGCGTGTGCAAATACTAAACACTAATTTGCAATTGGATCTGTAGTTAAGCATGGGGCAAAAAATGGGGCAGTTTTGGTAGTTTTATTTTGGCGCTATATTAGCTTAATTCACACACCTGTGGCGCGCTAGTGTCGAGTTGGGTGGAATATTTTCATTGTTCTATTCGCGGCGTGCTTTTGTTCAAAGTTTGTTCTATAGATAGAATAACGCAACGCAGCTCAGTAAGAGTGCGCGCGCGCGCGTGTGAATATTAGACGTGTGTTGAATGCGGATACATCTATCAAGCGCATTGACGCGCTATTGACAATCTATCAAGGGGTGTGTAATCTAATTATAACACCTATTTTCACACATTCGCCAGCTCACGACGTCGGCCGGCAAACACACTTGAAGCGAGAGACGAGGCGCACTGTCGATCTGCGATAATGTATGCGCATATGGATACTGCCGCCGATGCCGATGGCGTTGCCGCCACCGGTCAGAGTATTCTATTCACCTAGCGCGCTCCACACATTATCACATCTTGTGATGCATGCATTGTTCGCCTGTTTGATGACGTCTGAAACCTCATCAAGTTGCTAAGTAAGCGTCCGAATTGCTTTCGCACACTTTATCAACACCTGCGAGGCGCTAAAATCTCTATTGAAAATTTATAGTTTATTTTAAGCACAAAGTTTCCAACTAATTTTCCAAGGTAGCTTTAAGCACCCGCGCTTAATATCTAATTTATACGAAAATGAAGGAGAAGAATTAAAAGTCGAGGAAAAGCCTGAAAATTCGCGTGAATAATTCACGCTTTTAATAGCCTTCAAGCGTGGCTACATATTGAAAATTAATAATTTTCATTTTAATAACAACGTACATTATTTTTCCCAATTAGAATACTCGGGCGATTGTATTATTCAGCTGCGCATTTCACATGTAAAAAATAAATTCTAAAGCATCATTGAGTAAAAGCGTTCATTAAGACATGAAAGCAACAAAGAAGCTAAACCTCGAGCAACTTAAAACGCTTAATAAATTGTTTGCAGCGTTGGAAATAACAAGACCGTATAAAAATACTACGCGCAAAAACGCGGAAAGAAATTTATACATCTTTTTATATTTTTTCACTTTACATTGTTTCATCTGCCTTTCTCTCTATCCGTCGCTTTTTCTCTATTACAATTCGCTGTTGCTCTTTGCTTTTTGCATTTTGCGTCTTTTTCGTCGTTTCTTGTTAAGTCAGTTGCTCTTTGCAATTTGCACGCTGGCAAAGTGCGTTCGCGAGACAAGGAGAACGCGACTAAAGCGAATCGTTAAATATTCATGAAGCGACACAGTTTAATTGTGATTTTATACAACCAGTTACTAATGAATTACTTCATTGCGCCCTTTTGCGTTTCGCTGTCAATTCGTGCAAATCAAATTTTCGTAAACAAATTCAAATATTTTAAGCGTTGCGCAAAGTTGAGACGATTATGTAATGCGTTGAGGAAATTATGTCTAATTGAAAAAAGGGTTTTCATTGAGGTTAAACTTTATCGTGGCACATCCACTGAAACAAATTAACCCGGCGGGCTGCTTTGCGCATTTAGATGCGATTTCTTTTGCGCTCGGAAGCGGTGATTAATCAACCTGTTTTAATCGCTTTGAGTGCGGTTTTCTAATTAATGATTTATTTGATCAGCCAGCGAATGAATGCCGAGCGCGGAGGTGCTGCCGCTACAATACACGACGCAGATGTGTGTTATACACACGACACAGGGGTCGTGTTGTAGCTTTTTTAAATAAAAAAGCCAACAAACTTAAAGCTTTTGTTATTTTGTTTCGCTTAATGACTTTACTTTTTCTTTCGTCGGAAGCCGAGTGCTTATGTAACAAAGTTTAGGCAATTTACATGTGCGTTTTAAGTATTATTTTGATGAGGCTTAAGACGTTTTGAGGAAGGGAGAACGTAATAGGAAAATAATACTTGTGTCTCTGGGGAAACATGCGAGAGGAACTGCACACTTTTGATAGATAAAAGCAAAACACAATATGTTGATGTGGTACGTACGTATAATGCATATACGCTTATGGCATGAGCGCGAGGAAGGATCATATGTGTGTATATAAAAGCAAAAGCCTTCGAAACTTTTAAGGAATTCGACTGGTGCTTTTGCCTTCGACGTTCATCCGCAGAACGCGCGTTCGAAAAACAAAAAGACGATGCGCGAGAACGTCGCACGTAAAATATTTCGGTGTATCGTCGCGTCCCTCAGGCCTCCTTCGAAGGCACACCGAGCGAGAGTGAGTCCGGGGGAGGTTGACTCTGGGCGAAGAAGGCAAATTGCCGAAAAAGCTTTTCGGTCTCGTCGGATGACGACGTTTTCAAAATGCCTTTTTGCCCTATCAGAAAGGTTGCTGCGCCTTGATGGGGTGAAATTTCGAGAATTTACTTGTGCATATTTTAAACATCTGACAAACTTACTCGCTACCTATCGTCATAATGCGTTTATATTTAAAACAATTTCGACGTTTTATCGCAATTTTTTTATTATTAAATATTCCGACAGCGCAGATTTAATAAAACCGAAGCCATATTGGAATGTTTTGTGAAAAGACATTAATTTTATACCATCTGGTTTTTGGTGAAATTGAATTTTTCGTAATTAAATTAATATCAATTTTCAGGCAAATTTTGAAATACACGCAAACGTGATTGTCATAATATAATTTATGCGCTAATGTTTTCCACCAACGCCCTTCAGTTTTTTTTCTTATTTCGTTCGTTCGCTGTGCTCCTCGCAAACGTCGCGTGATAAATGTTGCTAAAATTTGATTTTGTTAATGCCCTCGTCTTTATTCATCACACACACATTCAGCTAGTCATGCATTGCCTTCTTGCACGCCTCGGTCGCCTCTGCTTCTTCTTCGTCTTCTTCGTCTTCTTCCCTTGACGTCGTCGTGGACTGTCGCTTAATTTCGTTTGGCGCGCAGCGAGCGCGAAAGTGTCGAGTAATTAGTGAGAATTTATATCCTCTAAGGAGCGTATTTAGGTAAATTAATTAAGAATTACACGGTCGGCTGGCCCCGCCACTTAACTTTTAATCTACCTGACAACTAGCCGCGCGACACATGCACTCCGACGAAAGAAAGGGAGCCTTGCTCCTCATCGTCCTGAGGGTTGAATAAATTCCAAATGCGTCCATTCTTCCATTGCTACCATCTTATTTACTTAAAGATATCGTAAGGGATGAAAAATATTTTTCCCTTACTTAAAATAAATACCGTATTTCTCGGCATTTCAATTTTTAAAACGATATTTGGAAAAATATATCTATTTAAAGTAATTTTCAGATAATAATTTTAGTTTTTTATTAACATAACTCAATCACGAGTATCAATAAATAACTAACACCCAAAGTATTCTACCTATTTATAATATACATTTAAACACGATTTATCGAGTAGTTTTAGAGTTTAATTTTTGGATAAAACATACGCTAAATTAAAATCAATTTTTCTTTAAAAAAGCAACGTAAAAGTTCGCCTTTTATGGTACGGAAAATACATAACTATTCAATGAAAAACTTAAAGTTCTTTTTATACGTAGATATTTTAAAGTAATTTTCAGATTATTATTTTTGTTTTTTATTAGCATAACTCAATAAAGAGTATCAATAAATAACTAATTCCCAGAGTATTCTAACTATTTATAACATACATTTAAATACGATTTATCGAGTACCTTTAAAGTTTAATGTTTGGATGAAACACACGCTAAATTAAAATCAATTTTTCTATAAAAACGTGAAAAGTCGCGTCTTATTGTACGAGAAATGCATTTAATGAAAAAGTTAAAGTTTTTTATGCATACATATTTTAAAGTAATTTTCCAATTATAATTTTCGTTTCTGTTAGTATAACTCAATTCGGAGTATCAATAAATAAGTAATTCCCAGAGTGTTTGAACTATTTATAATATATATTTAAAAACGATTTATCGAGTTGCCTTTACAACCTAATAGGGTAACAAAAAGGAATGAATATATATATATATTATCGAGTTGATTTAAAATTTAATTCTTGGATAAAACGCATGCTAAATTAAAATCCATTTTTCTTTTTAAAAAAACGTAAAAGGTAGCGTCTTATAGTACGAGAAATGCATTACTTTTTAATGAAAAAGAAAAGTTAAAGTTCTTTTTATACACTGGTAACGAGGATAAAAAAACGCATAAGTTGAGTAAAATAGAACGCTGAGCGTAATTCGATTTGATAAACGACTTTTGATAATCTTGATAATTTTCAAGTTGATATCGGAGCAATTTGAAGAACGCGAATGAACCGATGAACGAATGAATGAACGTCGTCGTGATGATAAGCGTGATAAAGCTCAGTAAAAGCAACAGCGAAAAAATTGCTCGCGCGCGCGATCTGCTACGGCGTAATCGACGAAGAAGTGAAGCTCAATGATAGCTAATAGCCTCGTGGAGGAAATCCAGCGATTAAACTAGTGTAGTTTAAGTTGATTGCACTGCAATCGAGTGAATAAAAACACGAAAACGTCGAGTTAAACTAAACTAGCTGCGCAAGAAAATTGAGTGAACGAAAGCTGAAATTCCACAATTATCCTGTTTTTATTTATCTTCATCTTGCTCATCAGCAACGTGGCAGGTGGATTGCAATCGTTCGCTGATAACGACTTTGCTGGAATACGCTCGCGGAATAGTGAAAAATGGGGGGCCGAACGAATGTAAACATAAAAAACATATTTTTACAAGATTTACGAATTGCGAGTAATCTCTAGTAAGTAATCTGACCTTCTTTCTCTGCCGCCTCAATGCGACTCCACGCCAGCTTGCAAATCGTCGCAAAGCAGAGGCAAATCTGCACAAACCGCCGTGACCTGAACATGAACATTATGTCGGTGGCGGAGAGAGCCGCTCACTCGTTCCGTCTCGCTTCGTGCGTGCGTGTTAATTCGTTGCTCTGCCGCCTCCGACAGCGTCTCGTTCTCTCTCCTCCGCTCTCTCGCTGCCTCACTTGCGTTCGTTGTGCAGTGGCAGCAGCGTCACTCAAACGGCACTTCAATCACTCAATTTCCTTCTTGCGAACGAAGAGCAGAAGCGCGTAACAATCGCACCGTTTTGCACGTTCGTTTTTATCGGTCAATTATATCCAATATTTCCAGCAAGTACTTTCGGATATTTCCCCCAAAAGAGCGTTCGCGCGCCACCGCGCTTCGTCTTCGTGCTCTACGTGGTTGAAAGTTGAAATACACAAAAACACATTTAGCACTGTTTGCACTTTTGTGTTTGTTGAACTTAATAATTAGTTTGTTGCATTCGCATGTGCGCACTTCAATTGGGTCAAGTGGCACTTGTTTTCTCGGCGCGCATAAAATACGAAACGTATATTTAAATTGTGCGCGTTAATTAATTAACTGCTTAATAGTTAATAATTTGTAATTAGACTCGTTAATTTGCACACTTTAGATTTTAATTGGGTTAGATATGCTGAATTTTTGCACTAAATTATTTCAGTTGATATTTATTCAAGATATGCGTAATTTTTCAAATAAAATTTTTAAGATTCGTTGGAAGCACAATACTTCATTATCCTTTGCAATTATCCTTGCTAGAATTTTTCTCACAAATTGTGCTATTTTTTTCGAATACGTCCAAAGTTTAGTGGGTCATTTTTGAAATGATTTTTGAGTAGATAATTTCATTTTTAGCTTTCTTTCGTTGATAAACTTGTCACTCACTGACTCGGAGCGCGAAAGCGGTGATTTGCGCAATACGATAATGATATGTGTGCGTGCATGCATGCATGCCGATATGCAATGATGACCGCTACTGCGAGTTGTTGCCGCCACCGCCGCCGCCAAAACCTGCGCTCGTCAGCGTTCGCGAGCTGTGACTGCGGCGTAGCGAGCGCGCTCTCGACGAGCTTTCTTCCTTCAGCCGCCGCTCGCATGCGCATTCTGTGCTTTTGCCCTCTGCCGCCTCCAATTCTCCACGTTCGTACTACAATTGTTCCTTCAATGCAGGAAAATAACAAACTTTGAGAGATAACGTAAACAAAACACAGGAATTCGTTTATAACGACGCTCAAGAAACTCAATCTAAGAAAGTCATTGATCGGGTAATTACAGTTATGGATTGCGAGAGTTTATAAATACCCTGAATGAATTTGGTAGAAAAATTAAATTAATTGTAATAAATTTACAAATCGTAATTTAAAATTTTTCAATAAAAATAGAAACACGCAAAAAATCTAATAAAAAGTAATAAGTTCTAATATAAGTAATGAAATAAAATAAAAATAAAACTTTTTATGCGAGACAATTACGGTACGCTTCTTTGGCGCTCTTCTCCTTCTGTGCTTCTTGAGCACTCGAAGAAGACGATATTTTATTTTATTTTACTTTATGTATTTTTTGTTCTTGCTGTCATCCGCGAGACGTCGAAAGTCAACGCATCAGGCTTTACGTAAAAACATTCAAGAACACCACCACCAGCCGTACACAGCCGCGCCGCCGCCACTGTAGCTGCCGTCCGAATGACATAAACGTTTGCCGTTTTCGCTGCGCTTTATGCGATATTCCACTAAATGGTTAAACGTGTACTTCACATACGTGAAGATCAAGCACGTCTGCACCGAAATTGTCCACTTTGACAATGACGTACGCTCTAATGCCTTTCGCACATTCGCAACACATAAAGCGGCAAAAAAGCGGCAACAAATTCCGTTTAAGAAAAGTTTCACTTATCTCCCAAGGGATGCGGTGCGAGGGTGAGGGTGGAGCGAGAGCTGCGCTAAAATATTAATATCGAGTCTTAAGACTTAATCATGCGCGATTAATTAAATTGAAAGCCAACTGTTTAATGCAATTATTTATGGATAAATTACGCAAACATTTTTCATCCGTGCGTCGAGTATGATTTATCATTATTGAGCGGGAGGCGGCAGAGCAGCGGGGCGGGGGAGGGGGGTGGGGCAGTTGAAGTTTTCCAAGTGAAAGTAGGTATGAGCAGCGGGCGCTCAATGTTTATCTTAAGGGAGAGGCGGCGGGAGAGCGCATAAAGAATGCAAGGTGCAAAGAGTTAATCCAGATTGATGTGGGCAAGCGGACGCGATAGACGTGCGATCAGCGTAACTGAATTACCATTCGCATTACGCGAGTACGCGCACGGCCTAATTTATCGTCGTCGCCTTCGTATGCGCATAGCGTATTTCGTTTTTTGCCTTTCTTTCGAATTGAAAGCTTACTCTATTTTTAAAAGTCTAATGCACATCTATAAAATCCTTTTGACTTAACTTAAGCCTTTTATTTATTGAAATTTATTTGTTTTGCCTCGAAATAATACTACACAACATCATAATTTACTTGATCCACCACTTAAATTGAATACTTTGCTGCGCTAATATAATATACAATACAATACAATACACAAGTAGGCAAAGATAATTGCTGCTTAATCATTATTTACTTAAAGTAATACGTGAATCTATATTCATCGCGGGATGCTGACCGCAAGCGCTGATTAAGATCAATATTAGTTCTACCTGCTTAATGCGTGCGAACATGCATTATCGGTAATACTCACCGATGCTTAATATTAATAATATTGCTCGCTCACCACCCGGATGTGGTGCTTGCTTGTGCTTACTGTGTTCTGAGACAACAACACACAACCGGGAACACACCGCCACCGTTGCACGTGCATTGTACTTAAATGTACACCTACGCCGCCCCCAATGCAACAATTCAACAGTAATCGAGATAGTGCGCTTGCGCTACAAGAATAATAATAACAATAATCAATTGGTAATCAATAGGGGATGGAATTCTAAGAACAGCCTGTATACGGTTGGAGTGAATAAATAGTTTCACTCTCGAATGACATATAAATTTTGCAATGCAAAGACATTGCCAATGATGCGCAAATGTGAAGAGGGTGCAAAATTCGCATCCTGCAATGCAATTTCGTGAGATGCCACCCTTACTTGGAATGCATTGATAGAGCAAGAGTCACTTATGCGCAATATAAGATCATTTCATCATCAATAAATGCACCAAGTGTTTGCTGTCTGCGCTCGTTGGATTGGGGATGAAGTGGTGAAGTTTTAAGCTGAGTAAGATTGTCACGACTCGGTGTATTCCCTCGGAGCGTTTTGCGGCGGAATGGAGCGGTCATTCCGACTCCTTAGCACATACACGAGGGGGAGAAACTATTCTTGCAGCCATTTGATATCGCATCCGCAATCCGCAGGACTCCGGAGAGCGAGTGGTGCAGCGCGCAGAAAAATATGGAATGGCGCGCGTGTGCATTTCGATGCCCCCTCGATGCCCGTTATTATTTTAACTGTGAACATACTCTCCGGCTTATTCTTCCCTCAGGAAGTTGTTTACACTTTGCACCCTTCTTCGACGCGCCCGCCTGCGCCCGGAAGTAAGTGTAAGCTGTTCGGATAAATCTCGACTAAGCAAAAAAAATCCGGGAAAGCGAAAACGCGTTTTTGCAAGTCTCAGCAAAAGAGTTGACGTTGAAATTTAGATTTCTAGTTTTTTTGGCGTTTCAAGAAAGAGTTTTGACAGCGGTAAATTTCGACTGCGCCGGCAGCAATAGTAATTACATCCAGGAAAAGGTTATAATTCGGAAATAAGCCTGCGCCGCCGCCGCTGATGCCAATTGCTGGTGGGCAAAAGCGTCGCGGAATTGTCAGGCAAACGGGTTGTAGCAGTGTGCAAACGGGGAATAAAATTGCATTCGTACAGGCGCGGTTCGAACGACACAATATTGCCGCCGCCGCCACCGCCTCCCGTGTATGAACCGCACATGTCCGCATTATATCTACATGCAAGCGCAGATATGCGCTTCGGCCCTATTTGCTATTGAATTTATGATTATGCACTTAGATTAGCTGGCTGTTACTCGTAATTACTATACACGCTGATCACACGCGTGCATGTGTGGCACGAGGCTATCTTGCCACCGCCGTCACCGCCGCCGCCCGCCTGAAACCGCTATTGTGCTGTACAAAACGTGAAATATACGCAAAGGCAAAACCAACCGCCACCGCCTAATAATTACGTTCATCTGAATAAACCAATATTGATTTGGGAATTTGCATTCAATCATTTCACCGAAAAGGCATTAAATTTGTACATCGTTAACGCTCAAATGTTGTTGACTAATTTTCACCTCATACGTTGAGCCTAGGGATTTTTCATATATTTAGTAGTTTCCATCACTCTACATTGCATTGCACTCTCAAAATTCAGCGAGGAAATTTTCGTGTCTCTTGTTTTGTCATAGTTGAAAAGATAAATTAATATTTCGTTGAGTATGCTTGTACAAAACGTAATGAAATACTTGAAATCCTCCGAGTGAAAATTAAGACAGCAATGGTAACATAAAATGAAGAAAATATAGGTGATGAAAGTAAGCAGCTTGCGGAAAACTGTGCGCCACTCGGGCGAATAGAGTTGGACTATGAGAAAAGTGGAAGGTGGAGGCGGCAATTCAAGTCGTTGAAATGTGCACTTGATGCACCATAAAAATTAGTCCTCGACGGTAATAAAAAACTTTTCGGCGCTAGATTCGCACAATAGTGTAATGACGCTTGCGGAAACTTTTTTATTATTGCCATTCATTTTATTATTTTATATTCGAAATTGTCCAATGATCGGCGCATATGTGCAATTACTATCTCGTAAAGTCTAAATCATTCGGGCAATTTCAACGCATTTTATCACTTCCTTCCCCTTCGCGAACGCAGACAATCGAGCAAAAGAAAAAATTTTTGGCGAAAAAGGGGAAAAGTGGCGAATGAATACAATTAAGCAGGGGGTTTACATGAGGAGCGACGAACGGCATTGCAATGCGGGAAACAAAAAGCCTAGAGAATTAGTTGGAATTACTTGAAATTGTTGTATAATTAATTTAACTTTGGTGTCTGGTGCGCAGCGAGCATTAAATGACCGTATTGACAAGACGCGCGCGCGCCCGCGCTGCTTTTATGCGCTCGTCCTTCGCGCAATTCGCCGCTGAGACCGCAATCTCAACTTGCGGATGGATTGCCAGCGAAGCGTAATAAACTGCTGAAACTTCCGGAACGAAGTCGTTGAGTTGTCAAGCGTTTTGATTATTTTTATTATAATTTTCGAACGAAAACGTTTTAATTAACTAGCGCTATAGACTTTACGCATTTCATCTAATATCTTAATGTTTTTTGACATAAATCTAATAGTGATGTTAGCGATCGTTATAAGCGAAATTTATTGTGCATTAAAAAATGGCGCAATAAACGTAAGTAGAATACAATTGCTAAAGTTGGCTGGAAATCATCATAAAAAATAAAATAAAAACGTGAGGCGCGCAATGAAAGAAAATGAAGGAAACATTTGCGAATAGTTTATAGTTATGCGCAAATAAATTTGCGCTATCTAAGTTTCCAGTATTGCACACACATTTGACCATAAAGCGCGCAAAACGGGAGTGGGACACCGCAAAGTTCGAGATTAAATTCCGCAATATACGTGAAATAGTTAAGCACAATGATTCGTTCGTTCGTTCGAGAGCGCGAGCTTTTTTTCCGGCGTTGTTGTTCGGCTGCTGCTGCTGCTGTTGTTGTTGTTACATTTGTCGCGCGTCTTGTTTGCGTTTGCACGATGCATACAATAGAATTGAATCGCATTTAGGATGCCTATTTGCATATCGACACGCACCCGAGCTGCGCACTGTGTTTGCTGATTAATTCTGACAATTAGAGGGCCGAGCCTCGTGTTTCGAATGCGGCCTGCACCACTTTTCCTCGTCGCTCACTCGTTGCGTCCAGCTGGACAACACTCTTATTGCTTGCCGCCGCCACCGCATCGATACCGCCGCACTCCACTATCGATCCTCGCACATTGCGTTCGTTTACATGCGCCTGGCTTGTGATTGCCATGCATTTATTGCCCAGCAAATCTAATTGACGCAATCCTTTACGCGCACAACTGATTTGCCAATTTGTACACTGCGCAACATCGGCTTCTGTTGCTTCTGTTTAAATACATCCGCGATGCGTGTGTTATTTCAATATTCAATTTGCTAACTATTGCATATTTATGTTTAGTATTCAAATACACCGAGTCCTCGTTGAACACGATTTATCCTGTTGCATGGCCGAAACAATATTGATACTTATCGCATGAAAAAATAAACGTTTATTATTCGGGAATTCATTATTTCATTTCCTGTAAATAAAGGAAATTAAATTCATTTTTACCGTTTGTTTTGAGTTATTGAAATATTGAAAATTTAAAATTAAGCAAGGGAATGAAAAAATTATTTTGATTTGAAGCCAATAACAGTAAGGTGAGGGGAGGTAATTGCAAACTATTTTTTCGTTAATTTACTTCATAATAATTTAAAATATATTCCTATCAGCAAATTTGTCAGTTAATACTCTTTAATTAAGATTGATATATTTTGTGTATTTTGAAATTAACAAGTAAACGTGATCCAAAAACGTTGCAAAAATAATGTTTTTTGCAACATTAAAACAATTACGTATCTTCACTTTAGAGTTAAGAAAGTAACAAAAATAAGTTGAAATTAAATTAAAATAGCAGTGAGATAGATAGTTGATGCTAATTTATGCTAAAAATATTTGAATTTTTAAATTTTCATAATTCCATAAATTTCCTATTTAATTGAAGAAATTTTGGTGCATCAATTTCTTATTATATTTTAGATATTGCAATTTCTATTTTATTACATCAATTATGGGCTAAAATGCACTTGCCCCTACACAATTATATTTAACAAACTATACAAATACATTTTATCAGAAGTGTATCTATTGGCGTAATTCGAAGAATTGAAAATATGTAGCATGCTACAAAAAGGTTTTAAATTTAATGAAGTACCGGTGAAAGGAAATAATAATTTTCTATCGAGATATTTTTGCCAATAAGCCAAACAAAATCGTATTCTTTGATGTCGTTTACTGCGAACACAATCAATACGTACCTGCGTACATTTTATATTTTATTCGTTTGTTCTGTGAAGAAAGGCTTTTGTGTCCTTCCTCTCTGCCGGCTGTTTTGTAAAAATCAGTTATCTCATCTTTATTCCTTGCTTGCATACTGAGTGCTGCGGAGGTGGCTGGCTGTCACCATGGCAAACAAGGAATCGGCTGGGGCTCAAACGACATAATGTGAAAAATTGTTTTCTGCCACATTTGTTTGTAGCAGCATACGTTGATTACGTACGTATATCGTGCCTTTGATGTCGCGCCTGAATGGGATACGCAGATATGCAAGTAGATGGTACGAAACACACGATTCAGAGTTAAACGAGAGAAAAAAACGCGCCCCATAGTGCTGATGCATTCATCCGTGTTATCCAATTTACAAACATATATTTGTAGTTAAATTGCGACAAAGTATTTTTGCCATTAAAATAGAGAAAAACAGACACGATAAAAATGCATAAAATAGTTACAAAAACTCAATCCGCTAGCTACATTAAAATATTTATTCAAATTTAAAATGAACAATGGGAATTGCCATTAAGTAGGTGGATAAATATAAAAGTTTAATCATATGTTGCATAATGAGGATTGTTGTTTCATTTTTCGTTATTACTGCAAAAAGTGGGCAACGCACTCCGGCATTATTTCATTATTCATACACCCACCTACGCTTGAAATAAAATGTGTGTTTGTATCGACTTTGTGACATCTGTTTGCAAGCCAATTTTGCAAACGCATTTCACGATTCTGCTTTGGCCATACACACAGTAGTATTATTTTATTTTATCGATATCGAATGCGCTGCGGATAAACACGCATGACAAGTCGTGTCGCAAATTGTAAATCATAATAAATATTAAATTTCATCGCCGATTTAATTCGAGTTACAAAACATTGCGCGATTGATACGATATGACAATTCAAACCTGCGCGCATCGCGCCTGAAATATATGAACTAATCGAACTAATATCGCGTTGTGCCATCCACATTATTGAAATATTCATATAAATTTTACAATTGCATTATTTATTCGTTTTGTGGTGATTGTACTCGAAATTTAATTTTCTTCACTTTTCGCAAATTTGTCAAACTTGTTTACAGCGCGAGAGCAACAACTTTTGGCTCGCGTTTTATTTAATCTCGTAGAAAATGTTGTCGAGTGTGAAACGGGCGAAATGTCGTCGTTGTCGTCGGTCTAGACGTTTCAAAAATAAGCAATAAATCGATTCTTGGAAGGCAACACCGATTATGTACCTTACTCGCGACCCAAAATTTGAATATGTGTTTGCGAATGAAATTTATATTCGTCCTTCGCGAAGCTTTATTTGCCAATCTCTTTTCGATATTTACATTATCAGCAAAACACCGAGTCAAGTCGTTTGACAGACTTCTCGTCGTCGACGTTCGTCGTCGTCGTCGTTTGCAGTTTTTCTTCCTCAGCCAATTTCCAACCATTTTTTTGCGCGTGTATTTGTTCTACATGAAACTTTTAATTAAACTTTATTTGTAAATGCAAAAAAATCTCATTAAAATTAAGACAATAGGTAAATTGAATAAATATAAATATTAGCAATGTAAGAAAAACTAAAATATAACATTTTTCGTTTAATTTGTTTCATCTTTAGGGGTTGCAAACACAGCACGTATAATATTTACGCTAAAAAGTGATAAAACCTCAACCCTATTGAGACATCAAAGTTGCTGTGGCTGTACAGCATGTTTAGGAATCATAAAAATTACAACTTTTGTTGACGCAGGAAGTAAGTGTTTGATATTTTACTATCAGCTCGGATTTATGTCGGAGGCGGCGGCGACGATCTTATTAACTAAATAAATTTGAAGTAAGTATAAATTGAAATAAATCAAATTTAAAATTAAGCACACACGCCGAGCGACGGCATAGCATAGACTTTGAAGACGAGCTGCATAATATCAAAGTGAAAATTAAAGGAAAACAGTACGCGTCGCACGGAAAACAGGTGAAACTTGAGCGGTGCGCAAATCCAGTCAAGTTAAGCATCAGCCGCTGCCAACATAAGCAGAGATGTAACGAGCAAGGGATAAGTCTAATTTATCTCGTCGTTGGTATGACGCGAACGCGTGTGTTGCACAAATTCAGTTATAGCAGGCTCTGCGGATATGTTGAGTGCACTCGCTCGCGACAAACAAACGTCGCGACGCTCGGTGCGCGATGATTCTCTTTTTGCATTCGCGTCGCGATGCATGCGCGCACGTTAATGTCGCGGTGTACGCTTCGCTTCCGTTCGCGCCCTTTTGCCACGCCGGGGCTTGCAATCTTCCAATTTGCATAATGGCATTTTAATGTAATAACATGCGAAACATGAGCTGACTGCGCGCGCGCGCTACAAATGCGCGAAAGCAGAAGAAAATTGTCGTTTGTGACCTCCACTCATATTTCCTCTTCTCCGAGCGCATCACACATAATTGTCATGGATTTCCGCTGGGGATTTACTTATTTCCAGCGGAAAAATCTCCAAATTACCTAGCATATTTATCTCACATTTCACGCAGCTGCATAGATACAGAAATATATGAATTCTTTATTTTCAATCATTGTTACACACTATAAACTTAAAATTATCCTTGATTTTCCTGATTTTCTTTCGCTGGACAATAGGGGTTAACGTCAACCTCAACCTGCTTGTTTTCTCGCCAAAATGCATCGCCTGTAAGAATCGCAAACGACTTAAGCACCATACGATTCCAGCACGTCTTGATGCAATTTGCCATCTTGGACAGATTGGGCACGCCTTGGCACCAATTCCTTTGTCGCATCTGCAATCACAAACGAAAAAGTGCGTCTTAATCTGGCGAAAGAGGCGCTTATATCAGCTGAGCGCTCGTAAAAGATGATTATAAGAACAATGTGCGAATATAAAGCATGAATAATAATTTAGTGCATCAGATTATTGCGCCGGTTGATAATGTGCACACGTAAATTTCGGCAGCGCAGCGCGCGTGTTTTGTGTGAGTGCGCATTGCGCGCAATGCACTTGCAATTTTCATTAACATTTTGCGCGCAAAGTCATAAACTTTAACGGCGTCGAGCGAGAGCTTGTTACATACGCGCAAGTCACCTTACCCGCCAAGGGGAGAGCGAAAGCAACTTATGAGTGTGCAAAATCTACATTTTCGCAACGTATCTCACCCTCAAACCCTCAACGCAAAAGTTGCATGCTTTTTGCACAATCCGCATTCTCATCTCGTCTCTGCTTCACAACACCGCACCATATTTACTCTCTTCCAGCCGAGTAGTAAATTCATTGTGTCAATGTAATTTTTACATTTTTTTCTGTGCACAATGTTTTAAACATTAGAGCTTTTAATTTGACAAATTTGATGTGATATGAAAAATTCCTTAATTAAATTGCGTAATTAATGAAAGCGTTACGGCAGAGCAGCATACTACTAATTAAAGCCAAATTGAATCTTGATTGTTCGTTGCGTATTAAATTTTAAATATCGTACATAATTTCATCTAATTAGCCCAACCGCACGAGCGAAACGCGCAATAAATAAATTCGCGAGCAATGCAATAATAATAATCATAATGATTGCATTGCGCGTACGCACCTGTGCGCATACGCAGGATCCTAATAATATCAATTAATTTTCGCTCATTAATGCGTGACGAAATAGTTCACATTGTTGATATAATCAGTAGTGCACGAATGAAATGCACGGCGCCGCGCATCCGATTATTTTTCCTCGACTGATGAGTGCGCGCGCGGCGACCAGAGATTTTTGGTCTATTGATTTAATTAAAAGCAAAACAATGTCGAAACATTCGCAATTCTCGTCTAGCGCCAAAACCGAAATCCCATCGTTAAACAGCGAAACGATGCGAATTCATTTAGCGTGTGAATTATTAAAATAATTCGCAAGTTTCAATTACACTTCAATTTTAACTGCAGTCCGAAATTTTGCGCCAGTGATTAAATACGTTATATGCGGAATAATTATTTAAATTATTTAATAAATAGATATGTAAATATTATTTTTCATTAAGTACTAGTAATAATAATATTATTATGGATAATTTGAATATTGCCACTTATTAGCAATGCAACTCACCAGATCTTCTTCGGTTATGTCTGAGTTTTCAAAACTGGCTACTTTTAATTGGTGGTCGCGTGCAATAAATGGATCACAAGAGTTTGCTGCGCCGCGACATCCACCAGATTGTGATTGTCGGAATTTTTTCATTTCATCACTGCTTGGTTTTCGTATAAATTTACAAATTCGTATGTATAGTTGTTCTGTATCACTTGATCTGCCCCAGAAACCTGGAATCAAATTAATTAATTAATTTTGTGATTTTACGATTTAATTCATTGACTATTTAAAAATTATGTGGATTTGTAAATTAAAATTCTCCGAAATTATTTGAATCCGAATTTAATATTCATGTTATAGCTGAATTATTTAATTAATGTCGTTCTGGATTTAATTAATAATTAACTGCAATGTGAATTGAATAGAAAAACATGATTTTGTGTATATTCGAAAACATTCCAAGAAAGTAATTACTACAATTTAGGTCAGCGAAAATACCAATTATAATAATATTTACACCAAGCGGTTCTAATAATTGCGATATTAAATTTTAGAAAATGTATACAATTATTAGCTTTTCAATTAATGGAATAACGGAAAAGCAAAAAAATTTGGAAAAATTCTTCTAGGCAAAACAATAAACGTGTTATCAAGATTTTTTTACCCGATGGACAACCTGTTAAGTCAGATTTCTTACCCTGATCAAAGGTGAAATAAACCAAGTACCCAGCAACTGCCACTTTCGCGAGAAATATCAAAAGTGCCCCAAGTCCGAAACGCCTTCGTTTCTTCTTAGGACATTCACATAATTTCGGCGTGCACATACGTTTTAAATCTGCAGCCGTGCATACTTTAATTTTCTTAGCCTGAGCCGTTTTAATACCTGGAAAATATGCAATTAATTAATCACTAATTCTTAAGACAATGAAGTGGATAATTACGCAGGCGATAGTTGAGTGTCGACGGCTTTGACTTCTCATAACAAGGATTGCTCTTGTCGTAGACGAGCAAATTCTGTTTCTTCGCCGGACGCGGTTGGCATTCCGGGGGCCGTGGACATTTAGTATCGGCGGCCGCAGCGCACATTCCGCTTGTCGATATCCTACGCACTAAAAACATGATTCGAATGGGAGAATTCATCGTAAATTTTCGATTTGATCGTGTGTAACAATGCACCAATTAAAATTTGATATGAATATTATGTTTGTATTGCACGGGTGATTTTGAATCAAACAAGATTACGAAAAATGCATTAGCCCAATTAATAGGTACATTAAATTTTGGCGTACAATACAAACACGCTTAGATTTGTCAAAATGCGAAATGTCATATTGAAGTTTGGCGGTATTATTGACAAGCAAACAACAACAAAAAAAATTGGAGCTGCGCAAAATAAAATAAAAACAAGAAAGATGTTATCACACAAGCGAACGAACATAAAGCGAAACATGCATGCGCACATTATTCATTGGCGCTGTTTTTTATATCGATGCTCGTTTTATACGCAGTTTCGTAAAGTTTTTGATGCGCGCTCTGGATTTGCAGACGATATACACGCATTGATATTGAATGTAACTGTGGAGCTTCGCACATGTTGTTTCGCCAACTAGACGTACGTGGCGGCGGCAGCGGCGGAGGTGGAGGCGGCAACGATGCCCATCCCTTCCTCGCCGGCGCGGGGGTTAGGTTAGACGAAAAAGCAGCGATAAGAGGCACGCCGCGCCGATAAGGGGACAGCGTGTTCATAAATCCGTCACTAACGCTATCATCTCGCACCATAAACCGGCTGACCGTAAAAATGACAAAAAGACCACGGCCGCCACCGCCGCCGCTAACACACAAGCAAGCGCACCGCTCGAGGGACGTAAACGTATGCAGTGTTGGGGTCGAGCACGCAGACATGTACAAAGCGGTTGCCTTTTTGGCACCGAAGAAGACGCGGGGGCAGCCGCTTATAAATAATATCCGTGCGACAACGTTGCCCCACCGTCGGTTGCCGCCTCGCATTTTCTAATATTGCGCGCGAATGCCCAAATATAAATATAAACGAGTTAGGCAGCACACCCATCAACATATAACACAATCTTACTGCTTTTCGTGCGCGCGAAGAAGAACGAGAAGAAGTTTGCACAACTTTTGTGAAAATCCTTAAACGTCACCAATTTAGCCAGGGAATAAATGTTGTCCTTTAATCCTTCCTCATATATATATTTCGAAATAAAGCGGCAAATTCTTGTTCACTAAACGAAGGAAGAAACTATTCCGGCGCTAAATGCGGAAAAAGAGCCAATTATTTTGTTAAATATATGTGCAAACAATACACATGTTATGTACACACATAAACTGAATCCGTTTTACGCTCGTTCTTTGCGGTGCTTTTTCGTACCGCATTGGAATCATCAAACTCCTTGGAAAATCATAAAACGTCTCGTAATAAAATTGAAAACATTCGCCTCGATGTGTATAATATTAACGACGTCATAAAATATTGCGTTTTCCTATGTGACTCTCCGCTCCGTTCGTTCTCTGTCATCTAATTCTCTTTCTCAAGGGTGCACGCCTTGTGTTTTCCGAGCAGCAGATCACAAACATTTTCATTACTCAGACGAGCAGACGAACAACCAAACTGATTCGATTTCTTCGCTTTGCTTTGCCGCGCTTTCCGTATTTCTCTCTCCACGGATGAAATCAATTAGAAAATTGAAAATTATTAAGCCATAATAAGCAGTAGATCGTAAAAAGTGCCGGAGTGCTTAATTTTTACGCGTCCTGGCAATAAAAACCGCGTGCGCACTCATCTTAATCTTTACGCGATGCTCACGGATAATTGCTCGTGGACGACGCGTATCATTATGACATAAACGTTCAGTGCTTGATTTTTATTACCTCACCGCTTGTTGTACGAAAAAAAAGAGCAAAGGAAGAGCGGGCCGAAGGAAGTTTCATCGAAATTTGATCAGAGTAGCGCAGTCTGCTGTCGCTTGATTATTAAAAATTAACAACTAAACTTTGCATATTACATGTAAATTTCTGCGTCGTAGAAACTTTTTTGTCTTTGTGTCATCGAAAATGAGAAGATTGCGATCATACGCAAGTCGGAAGTTTTGTTCGGTTCTTTTTCGAAAACGAAATTGTATTACATTCTGTCTTTTGCATGTTTCGCGTACTTTTTAAGTAGCAAATTCTAAGCTTGATATACATATACTGAATGTTACAAACCAACATCCTTATAATCAAATTACTTCTTAAAACTCCATATTTTATATCACATTTAAATTAATGAAACTCCCATTTTAATTAAAATTAATTCTCTTACGAGGAAATTTTGATTTATGAAAGTTTTCAGGTCAGCAATTTTTAGAAATGAATATTTTAATTATCTTTGATTTTGTATATTTTCAGATGTTTATGGAAACACCTTGTAGAGGAAATAAGATGATACTAAAAGTGCACATACTGTAAAAATTGCAATTTACAATTATGTTACAAGAGGACGACACACATAAGGTATGCATAGGAAGATTGATTATATTTCATTACCTTTGCTTGCTTCCTTCGCACACGTTGCGCGAGTTTATTATTAAATTTTTATATTAATTTTTAAACGCAAAAATACGGCAACCTTCACATTCAATATCGGCGCACGCGTATTTATTTATAGTCAATTTCTGCAATGCAAATGAATAAAACGCTAAATCGAGCCGAAGAAAGACGATGAACAAAAATCAAGCGACCGCGCAAACACTGATAATGTCATTGTGTTTGTCGCGCGCGCGGATGGGGGTTGATGACAATGAAAATGAATTTATTAATCTTGACACGTTGACCACGCGCTTAGCGTATAATAATTAGACAAAAAATGAAATTGTCATCGCGTTCAGCCTTGGCATTTTTTATCATGCACAATTCAAAAACTGAATTTTTGTACGCATGCAAAAATTGTACGACTAATTCATATTTCACATTCCGTGCGCTTTTGTTTTACACCCCTCCTAGCCACCCTCTCACCGCCACCGTCGCCGCCGCTGCCCCCGAAATGAATATGTATAAAACGTGAAGGCGCACACGCAAAAAACACCCCTATCTGAGCGCTGGACAAGAAGGAAAAAAGTGCGCTGATTACAGCATTTACGTTCGTGTTTGCGTAATCATACACAATGGACTCAACATGTCATAATTACATGTTTCGCACAATTGACCTGTCCACTGCACCGAAATTATATTTGCACCACGTATTTTATAGTCGCGTCCGCATGCCACTTGTTTTCACTTTGTTACGGCGTTTTTGCGCGAGCGCAAGAAGAGACTTTTATATTTCGCACAATGGCGAGTGCGGGAGCGCGAGGCGCGCGCGCGTTCGCTGTTTGTCTATAGGAGCGGAAAAATTGCCAACGTGTGTATGTTTATCTTGGAAAAATATGCGTTTGCAATTCACTGGACGCGCGCATGCACCAACCAACCAACACGCGTTGTGCTCTGCTTGCTTGCACTTACCGCTTCATCTGCATCATCCTTTCGCATGTTGTTTGTGCTCCGCGTACACAGCGAAAGTGCGCGCGTGTACGTACGTGTATGGTGCATTGTTCCGGCCGACACAAAAAAAACGAATCACCCGCCCGCTGCTGCCGCCGCCGTCGCCCGAGCTCGCAAAGCTTTAAACGCAAAAAAATTGGAAAAGCGTATGAACTCAACGGGAAAAAATAAATAACAATTCAGATATAACTATCATAAATAAATACAAATCATATTTATGTTTAATCGTTTATCATATTTATTTTACAGAGTGTTTTAACGCAATTTAAAGTTATTTCTTCTTGAATTGAAACATCAAATAGAAAAATATATCGCGATTTCTTCATTGCGCATCGAATTACATTAACGCAAGCAGGGGAGAGGGTGGAGGCGGCATGTAATAATTCAAGGCAAATGGTGCGCACCGTTTTCTCTCATCTTTATAAGAGGACGACGGCGGGCGGCCGCTCTATTTCGAATTAGAGAAGTGAGTGTCGTCTTCGATTCTTTTACGGCTCGCAGTAGTAGACTATTAGGAGGACATTCATTGCGCTGTGTGGAGCAGCAGGGTATGCTATCGGTGAATTATAGCCGATTGAATTAAGTCGGCGGCGGCAACGGCCACGACGACGACAGTGGCGGCTGCAGCTTATCGGCGGCGCGTCATGCATGCTGCAGACACCGCCATTCCGCGGGATGCGATACGCTTGATTATCAACTCCATCCATGCATGCGTTTTAATGTCTTTTATCATCGTTTATTGCTTAATAAGACAATGGAATTGCTTTCTTTCGTTGCGCTTCGATTACCTCATTCGATAAGTGTTATTATTACGTTTTATACTTGACCTAACTTAACATGAAATTTGATATTTGAATCAAATTGCGTTCAGCCTCGAGCACGTTTTGTCAATTGAATTGCCTCGATACTTCAAAGTCCTGACAGTGTGCGGCTTTAAAAAAGATGAAACATTGCGTGGAAGGAAGGAATAAATGAATAGATTAGAATAGGACGCGCGACACGCATGCACACCGTACGCGGCGAATTTATCATATTCGCGGTTTTATCGCGCCGCGTCAGGCTCACTCGTGTGCTTTTAGCCTGCCCCACTGTTGCCGCTGCCTTCACCGTCATCGTCGTCGTCGTCGTCGACGATTCATGTACGTGTTTGTTGTTCGCCCGCGATGCTCGCTGTGCTAACATTTGCCCTCTCGCGTTCTGCCGCCGTTTGCAAATCGTTAGAAATGTAGATAGCCTTGCGAGCTTTTCGCTGTTTCGCCGCCACCATCTTCGCCGCCAATGCACTTCAATCCGAAATGATGTACATCCGTCAATTCCGAGCATGATGTGCGGCGCAAAATCGTTTTCGCGACAGAGTGTTTTATAACCCTTGTTTGAAATGATTTTTCAAAACACTTTTTAAAAAACTTGAAACAGGCAAGAATAAAATGAAGATTTAAAAAAATTCAAAATTCAATCGGAGCCAGGAAAATTTAAATAGAAAAATAAATTTCAGAAAGAAAACAAACAAATGAAAATGATTTAAATACAAGCAACAAAAAAAGGGCACAAATTCCCATGGGAGAAAAACAGAGCGCGCACAACCCTTCTCTAATTAATTACGCCAATGTTATTTTTAGTTTAAGGATTACGCTCGGCAATTTGGTAATGCGGATGAGGCGCACTGCGATTGCGTGGAATTTGATGGAATGATTAATGGTTGGCAATGGATGCCTATTCGATTATGTCTCGCGTAGAACGGCTACAGATGTTTGAAGCTAAATTGAGGAATTTGCTGTACAATTAAGCAGAGACGCGAGACGACGGAATCAAAATAAAGCGTCAGCGATTATTAATTGCTTAAATTAATTGATTAGAGCGATTTGCGGCGCGTTTTTGTCCGCGACCGCGTGCGGTATAATTGAAAATTTATTACTCATTAAATTTACGAGAGACGCGCTTCGTCTCCACCGCCCTTCTTGTCATATTTTTTATACGCGTGTACGCGGTGCGCGCAAGAACAATGAAATGATTTCTTGATTTTAATTGCCTTTCCATACGGCGTACACGCATTTTTACCCGCCGACCGCTGATAGAATTTCTTCCAAGCTCTTGCCTCACTTAGATGCGCAAATATTTGCTACCAATTTTCTTGTCGTTTCGTTAAAAGCCTTTCCTTCATCGCCAGTGTATTCTTAGTTTCACTTTCACTCTCGTATACAATGAGTGAACAAAAATAATTAATTTAATACAATAATATCAAACAAAAAAACATTGAGGTGAAAGATGAGTTTTATTAGATTTTATGAATTTTGGTTGATGGAACATCCTGTATGTACTTAAGTAGTGAAAATACTTTAATATGACTTAAATACACCCGGTATAATAAAGTGTATAAACTAACGAAAAAAATAACAAATACCCATTCATTTCTTTAGTCGCGTCGTACGCTACGAATAGAAAAATTAATTAATTATTTATGGGTGTCCTGAACAGTGCGAGGTATCCTGAAGAGAATATTAATGTCGAATTTATTTTCAATGTTTACATGAATAAATTATCGATTGTCGTGCTCGACAGAGCCAATATGCGCGAAACAAAAGCGCAAGCAGCACGACGAATGTGTGCGGCGAGGTAAAAATAAAGCAGGGAAATCAAAGCTTACTTCGGGCGGCGGCATGCAGCAGGCGGCAGTATGCGATGCGGTGCGTACACTCAACGCCGAAAACGCTCACGAGCGTCACCTTCGCGGCTTTATGAATGCCGAACAAGCGTCTGAGTGCCATCCATGTTCAAGTGCAGATAAAGCATTCCGCCGCCCGCAGAAAAAAGGCGTTCATTTGCAAGTTAAATATGATACACAATCGATAAGCACGTCGCGTGCCCAAAAAAATTCCCCAATGAAAAATTTCACGCCACTGTGATTGAATTCGTAATTATTCTTCTTTCCAAAATATCCAACCAAAACCACACAAGCATACTCGTCAAAAACATTATATTTTTGGAAAAACTATTACTAAAATTTGATTAATAACAGTTTAAGGAACTCTGGTAAAATATTAAATTGTTTTTAAAAATAATAGATTAAATTTGTATTAAATTTGGATGATTGATGCGTTATGAAACAATATAATTGCAATTGGGCAATTGCAATGGTCCTAGTTTTGAGAAATTGTAAACCAAGCATCAATACAGTTCCTCTTTTAAGTAGTCTTCATCTTACATAACAAGTGTACATAATAAAACGAAATATAACGTCAGAAACTCCAGTGTAAAATACATAAAATTTTATTAAATATGCACAATATTTCATCCCTGGCAGTAATTTTATGTTAAATTATTTATCTTCCAATAGTAATAACTTTTTGACGCAAGTTGGCATACTTTAGTAGAACTCCATTTGTAATTGTTTACCAACAAAAGTTATTAGAAATTTTTCTTTCTTATTGATTTCTTATTGAAAATATAATATTATAATAAGGAGAGATAGTTATATGATTATATAGATTATTAGTTATAGTTTCTAGATATATATTTAGTTTTGTTTAAGAGGCACAATAAGTTTGGAAAATGAATTTTGAATATGACATTTACGCAACGAGCGACGAAGAAACTGTTCGAGTTTGATGGTAATTTGTTGCTAAACTATCCATCCGAATTGAACCATATTTTCAGATTCATAAAATTTAGCTATTCCCTTATCTGCCAGTTAATAAATCAATCGACAATTAATTTATGAAAAAATCACAATAGAATTTTAATAATAACTCTGAATCATAAATCAAATTTTATGCAAATTCTGAAAATTTCAAGACAATAGCTAACAATAGATTGTACTTGATATTTTATTTGCATTACTACGAAGCATTGCGAAGGTGTTTAATTAATGTACGAGTTTGTAGAACACACCTGTGGTATGTCTTTTTTCCACACTTACACCAAGTGCGCACAATTTCAGTCTTTTTCTCTTTCTTAAGCTGCCGGCTGTCGCATTGTGTTGTGCGCATTCGGCCTAATAAGTTTTCCGCTTGATTAATGTCCCGAGGCATCGCCGATAGCAGCGCACGCGCGAGTTGCGCTTTTCGCAAACATAAACCACCACCAGCGGCCGCCGCCACCCGCCACCCCCGTGATACGTTTCGCGTTGTGGTGAGTTGTGCGAACAAGTCTCGGATTGATGTCCCGCCGAGATTTTGCCATTTTCGCGCATTGTTCCACGCGTCGCGGTGCGCAAGCAACAAATGAATCTCGTAGCGTTCACGTTTGGCGCCGAATCGAACGTAAGCGAAGCGGTGCGACGAAAGAAATTCATTAAAATTGCGCCCCCCGCGATCGATGCGCAAAAAATAACAAGAAAGTAACCACGGACAAGCCGAAAAGAAAGCAAACAAATAAGCAACCGCTACCTGATTCGTGTAATCAGACGATGGTTGGAAGACAAATGCTTTTTGATATGGGGAAAATCATCATTTGATAAGAAAAACACACAATGAACAAGGAAAAAGAGTGCAAAAAATAACAAATCGACCAACGAAAAAAATGAATTTCATCCGAGCGTAAATTGCGTAAAAGTTGCTGAAATTAATTTTCCATTAGCTACCTGTAAAATATTATTATTAACTTTGGGCTGAAAATATTTAAACGGAAAAATTCGAGGGAAATATTCATGGTTTGAATAAAACAATAAAACTGAAGCATTTTGGCCATACGCAGAAAAATAAAACGCGTAAAGTGGAAGAATGAAAAAGCACCGCATTGAAATACGGTTCGAAGTCGTTTCTCGTTTTGGCGTGTTTCTTGAGCATACTTGGTACGTTCGTTCGTTCGCTGAGGAAAAGGCGGTTTTGGTACATTATTAAAACTTGACCGATGCTCTCGCTGCTTGCACGAAATGAGCCGCTCTCGCGGATGGAAAAATGAATAGAAAATGAGAAACAGGCGTACGGCTACGCATCGCGACCTCTCAAGAAGGATCTTCTATCCAAACATTTGAAGAACGAACGAACGAACGAACATTCGTTCGCAAATGCTGTACTACTGCAACTCGAGCCACTGAACAAGTGGGCTCAACGAAATGATCATCATAGTCATTCAGTCAGTCAGACAGACAGGACCAACAGGCGAATAGATTTTTCGCTCGCGTTGCACACACAAATGAATTTTCAATGCAATAATAATCTTTTCCGCGAGGCCAACTTCATTATGCTTTTTCGTAAATTTCCGCCATGCTTTTATTCGCTTTTGGACGTTAAATCAATAACGATCACTTTTCGAAGGGGGCGGTAGTTTCTTAACTTGCGATATTATTAAAACATAGTATCAATATGTTTAGGATATGTTAACAAAAATAATGTTGTGGAAAAAAACGGACGGAAGGATCGAGTGAATCTCCAATAAAATATCTGAAATAAATACGAAATAAGTTGAACGAACAACACTGATCAAACATTGCATGGAATCAACGATCAGTATTATTACACTTAGTAAACAGCGTGTTTGTTTTGTGTTCAGCGTCATCTTTTTTCGTACGCGCGCGCGCGCGTTTTTCTTCCTTCGATATCGTATTAAGCATTCCTTTATTTCAGCGCGACGCGCACGCCGCGAAGCCAAAGTCCATACCGAACGTTGCGGCGGCGGCGTGCCCGATGCCGTCGGCGGCACAAATATTTGCATTTCCAATTCGATTTCATTTGGTTGCTCTGCGTGTGCTCTTAAGCTTATTCTCCAAATGACGAGCGAGCGCGCGTGCGCCTCTTTATTTACATAAAGTGCACAACCTAGTTGAATAAATGTTGTGCAACTGTGACGCACCGCCCTTCGCGTTTCCATCATATATTAACATAGTCTGTCTTCGAATCGGCGAGCGCGCGCGCGCGAAGATGAAGAATTGGCAGCCGAACGACAGCGTTTTGCATTTGAATTTTCAATTTAATTGAATCCGCGGCATAATTTCGTTGCATTTTACGCGAATTATTCCAGGTTGACGTTGCGAAGGACGACGCAAACGAATTTTAATATTCAATGACGTAATAAACTGTTTTTTTTATTGAGGGGCGTAAAACAAACACGTCTCCGAACGTGTGAAGACCATAATTTTTCCGCGCGGTTTGCAACCATACATACATTTACTTTTTATGTTTCTTTTATCTTTCTTACCCTCGACGAAGACGGGGTTTGACAAAATGGGGAATTGCAAAAAAGGATCGTTTTATCGTGCATTTCGGGGCACGCAGAAACATAACCACATCGTTTAAGAATTTATGTCTTAAGTGACAATATTAATTTTTTAATTTAAAAATGCCCAAGGGTAGAACAAAAGAATGAGCACGAGTAATTATTCAAACATCCCGTAAAATGGCATTAAAGTATCATTGATTAATATTCATCTAATCACATTAATAAACTGTGACAGTATAATAAGCAACAGTGTTTGTTTGTTAATATTGTTGTTTTTTGTTGCGTTGCACGAATGGCTTCCTTCCTTCTTTCTTTGGAGGCGGCAGCGGTGGCGGCGTGTGCAGTACGCGCGACTGCCATCTGGCAACACTAGCAACAAATGATAAATATTCATGAATTCGTATTTTATTGCATATTATGCCACCAGCATTCCGCAGTCTCTCGCAACATGTAAGCAAAACACTAAATAAAAAATGAAATATGCACACAATACACATAGTTATATACGTTCCACGTACGTGTACGAACATGCACTGTGGATGCGAAACGCAAAATATAATATACGAATAGTAAAACGACGCAAACGTATAGTGTATGAACAAAAGGGGGATGGGAAAATATAAAAATAATGAATACCTAAGATGAAATGCAAAAAAACATGCATTACTTGCAAAATTCCTATGCTGCTTTCTAGAGTGTAATAAAATAATCGTAAAACGCATATGCCATATTTCAATTTTAAATATTAATTTGCTAATTGCATGATATTATAATGAAGCAAATTACGTATGAATTTATTAAGTCAATTAATTTTTTTATTCCTGATTAGTGAGCTCTAACACTCCTTCATCATTTAACAACCATTTTGTTGCGTATAATTATTATGAGACATTACGCTTATTGGAATAGTAGTTCACCAACTTTGGCCTGATGCATAACGGTTCCATTTATGTATACGTTGTTTGTAGTTGCGGGGTGGCAAATGCTAGATTTTTGCGAGATTTTATTGTAATAAAATTTTCAATTACTGATCGATAGTTAATTAAATTTCGCGCATGAATATGAAAAAATTATTATCCGACCACTCATAGTTAGCCATAATTTAAGGCTAAAATTGAACAATTAAAGTGGCTTAAAATTTTATCGCACAAAATAATTATCACAAAAGCTATTAAAAAAACTTTTTTGTTTTCAAAACGGGATTTTTCATTTAACGCAGAATAATGCGGATACAAATATTTTTAATGTTTTTTAAAATTTAGAAATACAATAGTTTAAAAATTGGAAATACTTGAATACGTGAACACCAAATATTAGAGCAAAATAAACTAAACATCATTGTGAAGAGATCAAATCGAGTTCATCGATAACCACTTGTGACCTGTAGATCGATTTCAATTTCAATTTTTGAGTGATTTTTGTGTTCAGTTAAGTTTTGTGTGTTATAACCGTTTGGATTTTGATTTTGGACGAAATGAGCTTTAGAAATTAATTTTTACTTAGATGTACCTCTTCATTGCCGCCCCTTCTGGATTACTTGAGGCGGTAGCGCCCATTTTAGAAATTACTGTAATAAAGGAAGTAATTATTAAAAACGGGATAAAAAAATTCTTATTCCTGATAAGAAACATGAATCTTTGCGTAATAGAAAAGATGATGCTTCCGAATGGCGAAACGCAATAAGGACCTCGGACAGCGGGGAAGCGTTGCTGAAGAGAAAAGAACTTTTGATAATCGGATTTGAAACCTCAGCACGGACGGCAGATTATTGCCGGCCATCGGCAGCGACCGGACGAATTGCTCGCGAAATCCGTCTCCGGGGAGTTGCGCGTCTTTGCTCATCTCTTTCATTTTACTCCTACGTTTTATGTCTTCGCTTTCTCGTCGAACTTCATAAATCCAAAATGCAACACATTTGAATTTTTGATTAAAACACGCTAAAGCTTTTCGAAACTTTCGCATGCGGATAGAAAAGAGTGCATTAATGAATTACTAAGTTTTAAATAATTTTATGCATAAAATACTTAACGATTTTATGCGATAAATTTCGCATTAGGTGCGAAATAAAGAAATGAATAATTTCGGTATAAATATTATTGCAGTGGAAAATATAAAAGTGCACAAATAGGCACGGCTGAAATTCAACGCAAACAATATTTGCGCAATTCAAAACGTATATTTTACAAAATTGCAAACTACACAAATGCACAATGAGCATATTTACCGTTTGAATATGTGCAATAAAGCATTGTTTCACTGCAATAGAATGCTGCATGGCGCAATAAATATGAACATATTTTAGCGAATAATCGTAAATCAATCTAAATCAATTTTCGAAATTCTCCAGTATTCAAACGCATACGTAATAATTTTAGCCTAGTTTTTGGCTATGGTTTTTGTGAAACTTATAGTGTACATTGATAAAACATTTTAACTTCAGTATCATACTCTTCACTCATCCTCTACTTCCGCACGTAGATTATGAATGTGTAATCCTATTGTACGCATGCACAATGTACTCGCGTCGGCGGCGCCAATAAAATGTACAAAGCGCATAGAGAGGAAAGTGTTATTACGGGGAGAACGACGCTCGCGTTTTCGCATACAATGGGATACCCGGGGCCAGGATGAGTTTGGCGACCGGCGGCGGTTTGGGTGGCGGTTGAAGGCTAGTGCTGGCAGCAATAAATATGAGATATATTGTGTGGACACCCAAAGTGCGCAATGTGCGCATCGGCGGCGGCCACATACATGCACGCGCGCGACTGTAAAGAATGCAACTGAAGCACGAGAAACGCATGAAAAGTGCAAAAATGAAATCTGTTGGGTAAAGAGAGGAGCAACTAGTCGCGCCCGGCATCTGAATACAATATTGGCTCATTCCGAATTTATATTGTCTGCGGCGATGATAAGGGTGAATAATAAATTACAGTTAAAAATGCCATTTGTACGCGTGCTCGTTGAGAGCGTTCACGTCCCGCTCGACTTTTTGTCTTTTCAATTTATACGCCCTCGTCGCATTCGGTTTCGCAAAATGCTTGAATTGTCTGAATTGTACGTACACTTTGACTATGCATTCAAACTTATTGCTTTCACCGTTTAACATTGCACCTTATTTTATTCAATTCAACCGAAATGGTTTGAAATATTTCAATTCTTTTTACTGAGGGTTAATTTCATTAAAAAAATTAATGAATAGTCGGTACTCATAACTTATAAAAGGACTTTTAGAATTCAAAATTCATTTCTAACCATAAAATATAGATAAATTAGAATTCTCATAGACCTACTTTCACATCATAAGCATCCAAAATTTTAGTCCATTTTTCCAAGTTAAAATCCTTTTCTTTTCCAAGTTAAAGATGATTAAATATTCGAGAAATTAAGCAAATTTTTGATAATAATTCATGCTAAATCAAGTGGCTATAAACATTTTTAAATTTGAATGATGCAATATGAAGTGAGCAAAATTATAAGTAAATAGAATTGAATAATAAATTAGGAAAAGCTAACAGAACACATTTTACGGAAAATTACGATTTGAATTAAAGCACGTTAGCGTTCGTATATTGATTGATTTAATTTCGTTTTTGCGTCAAATGTGCGCCTTTTTCTTCATCTTGAACTTTTCTTCGGGGCGCGTTATCCTCTTCGGTTTTTTTCTCTTTGAACAGAGAGTCCGTCTCGCCTAAATGGGATATTCTTCTATGGCAGAGCGTCTCATCGGCCGCTCGCTTGCAGATTGAGATGGAGAAGAGCGCAACTTTGGATTCTTTTTAAGTGCAAATTGAACTTTTCAAGGTGTTATCCTTTTAGCGCCCACGCTGCCTGCTCGTGCTCCTGCTGCTGCTCCTGCTCCTCTTCTCTTCACTTTGCTTCGATTTTGTTTTGTTGCACTGATCTCCTTTCTCCTTCTCCTCGACCTCGCTGCCTTCGTTTGTATGTTTATCTCGTCAGATAGATTAGATTTGCACGTTATGAATGGCTTTGAACACGACCTTTACGAATTCGTCGGCTCAAAGATTTTTAGCAACTCAAAGCATTAATCTATATTAAATTAAGTCCAAGTCTTGAAATAATATTTACTCTCATTTCGAATATGTCTTTGTTGCAGATCACCACTCTGCGCAATCTGCGAAAATACGTGTTGAGTTTTTAAAACATTTTATTTCAAACGCAATTAAATCGCCATTAATTAGAAGGGAAAACGATAATCATAAAGGTAATTTTTATGTTTTTGACAAACGCAGTGAAAATGAGGAAAATAATTGCGGTGCTCGCAGTTCATAAAATGCAGATTGCTGTAAAATAGAAACACGAACTCTCGGGCACACGATTGTTGAATATGATGTGCCAACTGATTGTTAACTTTTCGGGCAGCCAGCGCTGACGGGCGCGCCGTAGTGCTGAATACGGCAATGAACGGGGGCGGCCACCGGCTATACACAAAGGTATATAAAATTCGAGCGAAGGGGTTGATTAAAGATTTTCGTTGGGTTCACACAACACACACGGGATGAGTTTGGCAGTGCGCTTCAAATGCATGCTATGCGTACGCCAACGTAATAAAGATAACGTTTATTATTCGGACGTGAGGAGTGCGCGTTTATATGCGCTTAGATACACACCCGAACAACATCATATAATGGCTTATTGAGTTATCATAATAGGAAAACGTATATTATATATACTTTAAACAACAGAGTGTTGCAATAATTTTTCAGTTAAACTAAAAAATATTCTCACATCATCGCGCAATAATTAAAACATTTCAATCACAGAAAGCAGAATATAATGTATCAAGAAGCAAATTAAAATAACTCAGATCTTAAGTTTGTATCATACACAGAAACTTAATTTGAAGTTATTTTGAAATTTAGAGATTTATTGAATTATAACACCTTGTAGAATATTTATAGAGATCTACCTTGGTGGTTTATAGAACAACCACTTGAATTATTATTATACAAAATATTCAAATAGGCTGAATAACAATTCAAAACAAACGTGATATACCATATTTCGTGCATCAGAAGAGCTGTAAATTTTTATACCATTTTTAGAAAAATGTATATATATTGAGTTCTAAACAAGATTAGGTAAATTAGTGATTCCCCGAATATTCGAAATACTTATAAGATGCATTTAGACCTAATTTATCGAGTAGTCGATATCTTAAAGTTTAATTTTTGCATATGACAATTTTTTGGTAAAAGTCACGTCTTATAGTACGGGAAATACAATAGTTAGATATGTTTTTCGGGAGAAAAAATAATTAACAGTGCAGTTTAAAATGGCATAATTCACAAAATGTAGTTAAACGCATGCATTTGGAATTCCATCCGGCGTCCTCAAGGGGAAATTCCGTCTTCATTTCCTCGGTCGGCACACGGCAGTGGCGGCGCTAAAAGACGGAAAAAGCGATGTCATAAAGATCGCCTGGCCACCGCCGCCGCCGCCTACGTCGCTGTACTCGAGTCTCACATCAGTTTGCCTCGACGCAAACACATAGTCCTCGTCTTATTCCTCGGCGAAGCGCTGCATGCGCATAATTCTTGCCGAGGAAACCATCTGTTCAAATGAACTGCAAATGTATTTCGCTATTTCTTTTTATCCCGTCAACAGTGCGTCTTCATTAGAATAAAAAGACAACGTAAATTGCGCTCGAGAATGAAACAATCTTAAGAAGTAACCAACTTAAATAAGTTGCGCTTTTAAAACAAGTACAGAAATTAAATTTCAAAGAGATAATTATGAAATAATTTTCAATTCTACATAAAAACGAAGATAAATTTCTCCGACAGAGTTCATTTCCGCAATACGTTTCTTTGTTTCTGTTTCTTTCACGGATTCAAGGACAATTTTCTCTTCGTTCTTCTTGCATACGCATTTATTAAACAGCTGCATAATGAATTGTCTTGCGGCAGGCATTATTACATTCCATATTCTTTTTCATCATATTTCTCCGCCAAAAAAAAGCGCACGCCGCCACCGCCGCCGCGAACATTTCAACATCCGCGTTACACGTTCTTAAGACATTACAGCGTCCGCGTAATGCGCATTAATGCGTTTGCCATACGCGCGCGCGCGCCGGCGGCGTTATTTATTATTTCTTCCTTCTGAAAAACGCTAACGCTAAATCCGCCCGCTATATGTATATTAAGGGCAGAAAGGCGCTTAGTTCGACTCGTTTGCGTTTAGTTCTTTGCGCACAACTTGAGGAAATTTAGGAAATTCGTTGCATAAATCTTGTCTGCATTTTCGACCAGCTCTCCAGCACGACTCGCAGCTGCTTTTGTTGTTCGTTCGTTCGCTCGCTGGTTGTTGTTGCTGCTATTTTTATTCCGGGGGCCGCACTTAACGCGCAAAAGGTCTTTCGCTTAGTTAGCATAAAACGTATTATTAATTCGGTTGCGTTTTTAATTTAACTTTTGTTTGCAGCGAAAAGTTTACCTAATTAAATTGAAACAAGTTATTTGTATTTCACTCTCGGAAATTACACAATTAGACTTTGTTTTTCTTGCGAATAATTAAACGAAATTCTACGAAAATTAATATAAAGTTTGATAATAGTTTCACTTGAGAGATTCATCAAGTCGACGCAATTATTGTCGATCTAAAATACAATTTGGTATACTTATAATATTATTATACAAGTCATAGAAGTCTGGAGAGAAGATTACATGATAAATATTTCGCTTAAACTCCGAGAGGTTAATTGACCGTCATTAGGCAATTCTGCGAGGCGCGCCAAAAGGGGACGCGAATAGTTTCGCAAACTCAATTCCAAGATCGCGCAGTCAATTATATTAATTTCAAACAGCACAACGCAACGTCTCGCTCAATGCTGATATACAGCATATAAAGCGAAGCAAGCAAGCGAACGTTTCGATTCGCACGTTTGCCGCCTTCAAACGCCACCGCCGCCGCACACACCCGCCACCCTCTAATAGCTGATGTGTCTTTTCCTTGTTGGCATGTAAATTGCTCGTCCGTGTTCGCTCATCGTGCATATCTAACACAGCCGCCTCCGTCACCGAGAAACGTCTTAATATTCGGCCTTCAATCCGACACGCTGCCAGTGCATAATTCAATCATAATTAGCCTGCCAATTACTTTGATAACCAACCAATATCTTGTTATTTAACTCGTACATAATTTACATTCAGTTTAAGCTAATTTAAGTACTCGCGCAGGATTTTTGAAGTACGTACATAGACACTTATTTTGCAGCTAAATTGCAGTGCATTCGTCATTCGACGTAGTTGTGGAAGAAATATTCTTAGCGAAAATGGAAATGCTGCGAAAACGGGTACAACTCCTTCGGGAGCTCACGCAGCAGGCGGATTGCGGCGAATATATCGAATCATATTCGGGCGGCGGCGAGTTATCTCCATATTTCAGTGCGACGACGACGAATGCCGCCCCCCGATACAGCCGCTCGAATCAAATCAGCTGCGGCGAGCGCGACACGAAAGAAATGAACCTGCAAAACGAACTCGCAAACGTGAAAATGTTGCACAATTTGCACAAATCCTTAAATCAAATTTCGTATTTCAGCTTCACTTCTTAGCGGTAGTTGTTCGATCACCTGAACCGCCACCACCACGAAGAAGAGGAAGAAGACGTAAACTTTTCTTTTTTGAATAAGAAAAAAATGCGGAATAATATTTTAATTAAAATTTTATTTTGAAATAAAATACAATGGAATTGATAAGATATTAAGAGGGCTACGAAAAGAATTTAATGATTAATTCATAGATTTTTAATTACGGACGATGATGGCTGGCTTTTTATACAATTTGCGCATCGCTTTCAAGCGTAGATTCCGCATCATTAACCCGCTAGGATATTTTAATTAAATTTCCAATATGTGAGCGCGCGCAGACAGGACGAGAGCGACTCCTCTCGCCTCTCGCGCTTTGTAAATTTTAATTACACAATCTTTAATGCTCGAGTACTTTCTTTGAACTCGTACGCCAATTAAGAATGATCTATTATTTAAATTTCATTAAAATTAACTATCCATTCGACAGCTCTAGACTTTTCACGCTGAATTCTTACAAATAGATATAAATATTTCACTCGGCTGAGAAGTTTGCGGTGAGTTTTTACTAATTAATAATGAAAAAACTTGTAGGTGTTTGACTAATTACCAACTATTAGCTACCTTGCAGGGTGTGTAAACATATATGAAAAAGAGAGTGAAACGGCACTTTATTTCCACTAATTTCACGACGTTTCGTGCATATTTAATGCGTACGCTTCGGTCTCATTTGTCTGCCGCTCGTCATTATGAGCGGTTGCGTTAATTTCCAAGTTCGCCCACCACCGTCACCGCCGCCACCCGCCTTCGCATGATATTCGCTCGCTTATTATCAATTATTTAACAAAGTAATAGAACTGCACTAAGCGTTTCGGAGTTAACGACGACGTGCCGTGTGTGAGTGTGTGCATGTGGAAGGCAACGCACATCTCTCACAATCAGCTCTTCCTTCTATACTGTTTCTTGTTTCGCTCCCGAGTTCTTATGCGGCGAGGACTCGCGCGCGCGCGCTCGTTGTTATATAGTTGGCAATTTGTGTGTTAAGGCGAAACTATTTGTACAAAGGATGATGCTGTTTGCCGTGGTGCGCACAAAAACGATTGGTGTGAGGCGCGCCGCCGCCGACCGCACCGAGAGAGCGAAATGCCACTAGAATAAATGTGGGAAACAACCTGCTTAATTATTAATCAAGGTGTATTTGCGCGCGGTTCGCAAACGTGCTAAAAGTGACTGATAATGATGCCCACTCACTGCCAAACTGCCTTTGCTTTTAGACGAATTGATTTGCGTTCCTATTTTCTAGAAGGATCATTTCGAACAAATTATTTAGTATCAAAAAGTAAAGTTTGTTTCTTAATGGGGGATGCATTATTAATTATTATTTCTTTTTATATTTATTATAAAAATACGCCAACCTGAATTGTACATATAAAGTGGAGTGAGGAAACTTTACACTAGTTTTTTCAAATTTAACTTTCAGTCTAAATATTTTTAATTTATTTCATAATAATGCACAGTGGATGCATGAACTCAATTTATGTTAAGACATATCTTTGAAATATCACAAAAGAAACAAATGTAGTTTCGGATCATAAAGGCCTTAAAAAGATTATCTAGATCAGGTATCTCATAAAAATGGACGTAAAAGGAGACATAAATAGCATAATTTTAAAACTAACTCATGGAGCTTTTGATGTATGAGAAATAAATTTATTTCAATATTCAATAATAACTTAAGATATCTATTTTGATATCGGCGAATACGCGAGTTAATATTCTTTATTTGACATTGATAAAATCGTTAATTTCCCTTATATATTTTATGTCACTAAAGTAAATCATAAACGCATCGATTTCTGCAATGATCACAAGAAACACGTCTTTTGTTTTAGGGTAAACTTGCCCCGTGCTACAATATTTTCGTTTTGCAATATATAGTGTATTTTCTACGTACATTTTAATAATTCAATGAGATTGTTGCTTTATAAAGTGTAGGATATTATAAGAAACGTAAAATTTAAATTCTAAGATGAAAAAGCAGAAGCTGATATTCTTGTTATTTTTAATGATTTCTAACTGAGTGTCTTACATTAGGCAATTTCCTAATTAAAATAAATCCTTATAGATATGATCGATATCAACTAGTCGTATCGTGTCATTTATTATTCCAAATAGTGCAATTTTTATTAAATTATATTAATTACAGGTAGACCACTATTTGAACATGAGTAGAAGGCGAAAACCTGCGAATATGTTACTGAAGAATGCAAACTTCGATTCCCCGAAGATTCGATGTCCAAAAAGGTTGTAATAGTAAAGTCCAGTACTCAATCGTTACTAGTACCTTGGTTCATTTCCTTTTCCGAGCATCCAAGGAGTGACCACCAAAGGAGTTTAAGGGGTAAGTACCTAATGTAAGATGTTTATTTTTAACTATTTGTATGTTACTTTGCTTATAATGATGGTATGTGATACTGAATACTTTTAATTCAGCTATATCTTCGTAAAAAAATTGCAACTTTTATCTGAGAGGGCAATGTGTCGATGAAGCCAAGGCAGATCGGCAAAATGTGTATTAATAATCTACGATTATCGTCGTTTATTATTTAATTTGTCAACGGTTTTTCACACCAACTTGTTTAACGACTATTAGTAACAGCCCTGCATACTTTTATTTATTTCTCTCTTGGGATTTGCCGAATCTACTCATAACATTAAAGTTATATATTTTTTTGCCATAAGTACGCATTGGATTTTTGCCCCGGCGAGGGTAAATTTACCAATTCGAAAATACGATGATGAATCGTCGAAAATCGGGCATCGATTCTCGTGTGCGGAACACGCATCGAAAACAAACACGACGGCGGCAATGTTGGGGGCACCCGCGTGCGAAAAAAGCCAACAAAGTATTGATGCGCGCGCGCAAATAGAAAATAAAGCACGTTTTGCACGGGCAATGCACGAACGAGACTAATAATATCGGGGACATTGGCGTCACGAAATGATGGAAGACCAGCCGATTGAATGCGAAACGAAATCTGCATGTACGATGATCCCGCATTGCCTGCGCGCTCTCGCCAACAATACATCAACATAACAATGCAAATAAATTCGTTCAAGCAGGAACTTCCGCATCCGACATACGAGACAATAAATTAAGCTCACTTCAGCGTGTGTGCACACTGCAACTAACAAGTCTTCACCTTTAAGCCGCCCCCAGCGCACGCGCTAACAGCGGCGCAACCACGCGGAGAAAAAGCAATGTCGAATAAGATTTCGAAATTAATATTGAGTGTTTGCAATCATCCAGCGCCACTTCCCGCAAATGTGGTGTGCGCGCCGTATTAATTAAATCGATCCATACATGGGGGGTGGAAATTAATATGAAATAAGTCACTAGCGCGTAATTTTGTCTTTGGCGTTTCTGATGTGTGGTGTGCGGCGTATTCGCTCAAGTTTCAACTAGTTGGGTAGACAAACAACGCGACTGCGAATTAGTTTGGTTAAGCAATATGCCTCCTATTGGAGTTTTCAATGCAAAGGCCAGAAAGGCATTGGGAAATCGCAATCTAGATTCGCGCCCGCTTTCAATTCCTCCATGTCGCCGAATATTCAATCGAGGGCAGGCGAGAGTTGAGTTTGATTAAATGTTACTTCCATATTATGTCACAATTCAATACCGCAGCGAGAAAGAAATTATCCGGAAGTTGACTTTTTCCGAATTTAAACTCATTCTTTCGTTGTGAGGTGGTAGTAATAAATATGTAAAGTGTAAGGGTGGAAAAAAGAGATAGTCGGCTGTCACCAGATGTGCAAATGTAAATCATATTGTCGGCGCATATTAAAAGCAATATAAAATAACGCAGAACCGGCAGCGGCGGCGACGGCCGTGGTTTCAATAAGAGAGAATTCACAGTTTTACGTGTGAATTTATGCACTTTGGGGGCGCAGAGCAACCGTTGCCCGTCAGTGAAATAATCGACGGGGACCACGGTTATTTCGGGCTCATTTCGTTAAAACAACGAATATTGATGTTGCTTTGAGAGGCGGCACGTGTGTGTACCGCACATACACATAACATGTGACAGGCACTTCTCGTGCAAATTATGTACGTTGCGAGTGCGCGGACACAGGTGTTGATGCTGCACGGCGAAGAGGCGGAGAAAGAGCGGATATTTCGTTTCGCCGCTATTACAATATCCATTTCCAGCGGGGGCGGCCGTGTGCGCGTCTGGCGCGACGTCGAAATGGCACCAAGACACACCGGGGCCGGCAGGGGCACTTTCATAACTACGGTTGTTGCACTTTGCCCAAACCGGCCCCCGTCGAATGAGTAATGCACAAGCATTTCGCTGCTTTGCAATTGCACTTTGTGTGCGTCCATTCTAATTTTATTGCTTTTAATCATAATTCATTGCAGTCGTCGTCCTTCTGACTCTTTATTTTTCCCACTAGGTAAAATATTTTCGCTATACAGGGTACACGCATTGATTACGAAGCGAATTTAGTGATTATTTCTTGGCATTCGAGTACAATGTTATTAAAAATCCAGTTAAACTAGATGATCGAGTTGTTGAATGTGCATTTATGAATAACGCGGGCGCAACGGGTGAGATGCGAGGTGCGCGCACCCCGGCTCTCGCGAATAAGCAACGATGACATCCGGCACACTTCCTGGCGCGCACTTCCGGTCGGCATTGTGCTGAATTTATGTGCTGGTCTCGCGTGCATTGTCCTGCCTTACTGTCACACACAATGGGCCCGCATTGCAGTTCCTCACTGACTGCCACGCGCTTTTGCATTCAACTGAATGTTCTTGCATCAAAAGCACTTTGCTCTGGATGTCTCTACAAAACCGTTAAAAAATTCTATTTTGTCCACTACAATTCTACGCAAACAAAAACTAAATTCGGAACCTATGGACAAACATAATTAACGAGATGAAACGCGTCGGGCGCTGGAAAGCGATTTAGAAATAACTGGATTCGTGTACAATTCGCTTGTTTCCGGTATAAACCACCCCTTCCTCGTGGGCATTTGTGTAGGTGTCATTGTTCCGGCGGCGGCAACGCTAAGGGTCAGTTTGCAGGTCAACAACAAAGTTGTACAACGTCCTTGACGCAAAGATCAGTTTATTAAACTTCAAAGAATGTCGCACGCAATTAACGCGCTAAAAACGCTTCATTTTACAAGAGTTTTGTTTGTCCTTCGTCTTTGCCGCCCCAAAGACGTCAAACTTTCCGATACGAGGAGATGGGCGCAGGGGCGGCGCGTGCAATATGTGCTTAAGTTTATCGCAAAGTTGTGCTTCCTCCGCCTCGGATGCATTTTGATACATCACGCGCGGGTGTCGTTTACCTAGGCAGCAGCAGCAAGCAAGCAACCAGTTTGCTTAGTTCGCAACGAGTTTCGACGTCGAACATCAGCGCGACGCGCACAACTTAACTTTATAGCGTTTGCATTTATCCTTCAAAGCCGAAACTTTGCATCGGCAAACTTGCCGCCGCCGCCGCCGATGGCATCGCTGCCAATGTTGCCGTACAAACAGGTGACACTTGTTACTGATTGATGCTTAATTGACTATAAATATTTCGACGTCACGCCAAGCGATGACTCCATCGGCAAAGTGCATCGCAATCTTGCCGGAGCGACGAGCGAAGCAACAATCATTCATCACCGAAGTTGGCGCATTTATTTGCATCCCGGATGCGCATTACATTAAGCAATGCGCGCGTGATTTATGAGCATTTAGAACAATTGCCAGACTAATTTGATGATTTGCACTCAATTGCATTGCGATGCATTTCGCCCGCCGCCATAGATTTTGCAAACGTTTGTGTATTTTTAGTTTTGCAAATAGTTTGCGTAACAATAACGTACGAGTCGCGAATTTAGCTGGGCAGAGGAAAAAAATAACAATTGCAAATGCATGCCTGAAAATATGTAGTAAATTGTTATATTATTTCTTTTTGTTTGGCGCGCGCAAACAGTGCAAGAGTTTGCGCAACAATAAATAAACATGAATGAATGAATAATAGAATAATGGAAGCGCGGAGGCGGCTGCGGCGGGGCGCGCACCCGGAAAGAACGCAAAAATATTGTCGCGAACAACAATGGAGACGGTCAGCATTCGGACAATAACAATAATAGAAGGCGGCTGGCTCGCGCGGCGATGGCGGTGTCGGTGTCGGTGTGAAACTGTAAAAACACACAAATTAAAAATATTGCGCGCAAGAAGCGCATCCAACTACTATCTGCGTACGAACAGAGTGCTCCGTACACAGGCGAGCTCTCCAGCGCGAATAAAAAGAGCACAGCACACTCTTTATATTGCTGACTGTTGCTGAATAAAAACGCGGCGCGCTTCGGATGAGTTATACAACTGCGGACCTTTTCTTATCGCGGGCATTTAACGAATTGTAATACAGTTGATGACCGGAGCGACCTCGGTAAATCATGTTTTATACTTGAATTTATACCCTCGACAAAAATATTTAATGAAATATTATTACGCGAGTTAATAGACTGAAGCGGATTGTAGATTTGTGCTCACCAAAGCAATATTTCAGCACAATGCGATGACGATTTGCGAAATGGATTTGATCAGTACTACTACTGCTGCTGCTACTGCTACGACAACGCAATAATTTCATCGGCGTGGAAAAAGACGGATTCCCGCCGACGTCGCGACGTCGCTCTTGCCGCCGACGGGCGTCCATTCTTGCAGCTGCTCGAATGTTTATTGTGCCATAGTAGCAATGTGCCAACGCTGCACATTCTTATTCTATAAGTTAAAATTGGAACTTTTCATATTACGCATTGGTCGAAGGAAAGTGTAGTTTAAAAAATAATTTTAAAATTACAGAAGCACAAAATCTGGAAGACCTTGAAAGTTTTTATGTTATATTTCTTTCTGGGGTGGGAAATTGAAAATTTTCACTTTAGGCGTTTTTAGAGAAAATCCTAAAAAAGTTGTAAATTAAATTTTAAATATAATTAAAAGTTTCCACCTTAGACATTGATTAGAAATGATATAGATTGAAAATTTACAAAATTTCCGGGATAAATCTACTTTTTAAAATATGGTAAAAATAAGATGGACAATCTAGGACGACTATGTACGCGCTTAAATGTTAGCTCGTTTATTTCCATCTTTCCAATAGCGACCCCGCGCGTTCGTACGTGCGCATTCGTTGGTTCGTTCTTCAGGAATGACGACGTACAAGTTGCTGACTCAAGACTCACCGAATGCCCTCGGGACTTCTTACAAGCAAGGGATGCGATATTGTCATTTCGTGATCCAGATTCTAATCGTCGAATACACGCGCCTCGCCCGCTGCAAATATTTGTGCTACACACTGGTCGCGCTTTCTTTTGTCTTCGATCAATTCTCAAGCGTTCGTACGCATTTTAATCCAAGCGAACGATCTTAATGTAACCATGAATTGTTGAATTTTTAATATAATGTTAACCCCGACATGGGACGTCAATCGTTATTGAAAGTCGTCGGGAATTATGTGCTGGGAATTGGAATAGTGAGGTCATTTTCAACGCGCAGAGAAAACGGTCGTAGATTAGGTCCGAACTCAATATGCACATACGCCCGCGCGCTATCTCTTCGAATGTCGACTTCGTCCGCGTTCGGCTATCGTCCATTCCTCGAAAGAGGTAATTGTTTCATGTAAGAGATATGATCCGAATATATGGAGTGGCGTGTGCGTTCTCTCCGAGGGCTATTTTTATAACAAACTTTTTCAATTTCACGCTCTGTCCGAGTGCGCCTCCGCGCTATCGTCGCACCGCGCGCGCCAATTCGCAATAAAACTGTAACGGTGTAACGGGAAATCTACAATTCCGGAACCGGAAGGGCTCGCAGCGCGTAGGTGGCGTCTGCACGCCGTCGCGCATTTGTATGAGTACCGAGGAGCCGCCGCCGCCGAAGAGAGAATTTATCGGTGCATTTCTATGAGCTCTTTTCTCTTCTTCGCATTCACCAAGTCGGCGGGTGCGCTCTCTTCATAAATCAGTTATAGAACGACTTTAATATCCTATGATATGATATGATTACTTGCGTTGGATTACGGCGCGCGTGTAATAAAAAACCGGGAGATGAAAGCTGCTATTCGCCACTTCTTCGAGGTTCAGCGCACTGAACCCGAGAATTATAATCAATGTCTTTCGTCTAGACTCGGCTCGGAAATGAAATATTTAAACATCTCTTCGATTGGATTTGTTAATTGTCCTCCTGGTTAGTGAAACAAGTATAAAAAAGAGGAAATGTTTAATTGCGTCGTGCACAACAGTTGTTCGGGTTGTAGTACAACTGCTGGAGGATTAAAAAACATTGAAACTTTGGACCGACGTCGACGTCGGTTCCAGAGGTAATAATATAGCAGCGCGCTTGTGGATGCTGTCCACCGTCAAATCGGATTTACGCTCGAAAATCATTAGGTTGCATTATGCAAAGCAGCAACTTTTACACGACCAATAACACGCCGCACGCGTACGCTCATCGCGCAGCAACTACGAGGGAGCATCATTAAAACAACGTTAATCTTTTAATTAATGCCCTGGAGGAAAACTTTCGTATGCGGGACATTCCCGGATCTATTATATATTGCGCCCGCCGCCCTCCGGCCTCCGCTATCCGTCGTGCATGGCTATGCAATTTACTAATGCACTGCCCACCTACGTTCGTAATTTTCTCCAGAAAATTATTTTTCCTCCCATCGCGTATGAACAATGACTAATCATTTTCGCCAAGCGCAGTCAAGCAGCAGCTTTTTGTTAGAAACTTTAACCGTCTAATTCATTAATTTTAAAATATGTTCCGTAATTAGTTTGTTTAGTTTTATTCCCGATACTTTAATTAATTCAACTTTGAAATTCTTAAACTATTTTCTAGTAGATAGATATCTCAATCAGGAAAAATTTTAACAAATTAATTTGTCAGGTTTTTAATTAATGTAGTGCTTTCGCTAAAAGTTTCTTTCAGTTAAGAAAAAATACGTTGTTCACTGACTTGCTGAAGTTTTGCTTTTTCGTAATATGATGATACTTGAAGCTGAAATCGCATGTGCTTTTTCCTTTTTCATTATTGCGCCCTCTTGGCCGTCAGTTTAGGGCGAATGCACGATTTCAGTGAGAGCAATATAATAAAAATAAAATAATGACGTCGTTATGATAATACATAGTCCTGCCACAAATGAATGACTTCTATTTTTTTGCACGCGCGCGCGCTCTGTCTCGTTTATGTGTGCGTTAATTATCTGCGAAATAAGACGGACGCGGAGGCGGCAGCGGCGGTGGTGGCGACTGACGCTTTTGACTTTCTCTCTGTAAAATTGCGGCGTGTCGGACAAGTTGAGAAAGAAAGGTCGGGCTGACTTTCGCGACGTGTGAATCTAATCCGGCGAAAGGCATAAAACCGGACGGAAAAAATGTTCCAAGTTTACGCGGCGAAGACCTCTTTGATAGTTGACATAGACCTGGCGGTTCAGCCGGGGTCCAAGAGGGCGTATTAGGTCAATAAGTTGAGATCTTTCATTTTTTAGCAAGGGGATGATCTTCATCCCGTCGAAACGTCCGCAAACTTTCAGCGTCTTTATGACAGACAAATCTCGACTTTCAATAATGCGCTGAAACATAAAATAAGGTTTTGATTTATTACCGTGTACCTTCGAATTATTATTAATACTCGTCACGTCACGCAGACTGTTTACCTCAAACTTTATTCTTTATTTTATGGCTGAAACAAAGCACTTTTCACTATGTACCGCATGAGGAATAAAACCTGATAGAGTTGAGGCAAAAGTTGACAACTGGTTGGATGTTAGTGGCGGGTAATTAAGCGTACGAGAAATATCAAAGAGAGGATGCACTGGTCTGAACATATTAGACAAGATGCCATCGTTTATTTTGCGTACACACAACACAAACGTGAATATTCACATAAAGCAAAGACACACACACGCGTGCAGCTATGTTTCTGCAAGGATTCAAGGACAAAGAAGGACTCGCTGGTGGTCCCCATTTTGCAAAGCACGCATTCAACGGTCGAGTGCTCTTTTCCACTTGCATTGGCGACACTTTTTGCGCTCTTCACCATGCCAAGTATTATTCAGCGCGTGTGCTATTTTCACATCGTGATTGAACATTCTCACACCATCCTCGGGCGTAATGCGTTCGTGGAACACAGCTGGCGGAATTCATTGATGCAAAGTGCCGATTGACGCTATTGACATCTCGCTATCTCTCTGAATTAACCATTTACGAAAACATTGTGTTGTTTGAATCGGAAAAGCTGTCGCGAAGAAATACAACGCAGTCAGCGAGCGTTGAGATATTGCTTTCACTCTCTCCACAGCACGGCTCGTAGAATATTTCCATGGCTACATAATACACGAGTCGCTGCACTGCATACACCTGGTGTAGGTGGAAATAGTTGAACGAGTATAAAACGTCGATTTCGCTCTGTGAAACGAATTCCAACGTTCGTTGTGTTGACATTCGCAATGTGCATTCGTTATCTTCCTCGCGCTCGGCAGGCACGCGACCTCGTAAAGAGTGGAAAAGTAATAAAGCTTTCTTATAACTTTCTTAAAAGTTTTTTTTCGTGTCCTAGGAGCGCGCGCGCGCACACGCTGCGTCCTCAATACCGGCATAGGTTTTTAACGCTCGGTTGGCGTCCGGATGGAAATACAACGATTTGTGTCGTGCTGCATCAAGTGACTTCAAGTCAGTTCAATGTTCGTTCACTCGCGCCGTTCGCGTCATTTTTCCATTTGCTTGGAAATGTAACTTTTGCCGATTTTTTATGCAATTTCACTCCTCCATCTGCGCACGCGAACGCTCTTCTGTTTTGCCGATATTAAAGAATTAGAAGTTATACAGATGTTGGCTTTTTGATTACTTTACCGCTTTTGGTGATGGCTGAGCGGCGAAATTCATTCGTTGCATTTGCGACGAGGACGACAGCCAGTTCGTCAGCATATTTTAATTTTTTTCGCCCCTTTGGGCACGCGCTCGAAATGTATGCATGTTTAGCGATGCGCTCGCGATAGAGGGATGAAGCAATCTGAAATGTCGAATTGTTTGACTAGCGATTTAAGAGAGAAATTATAATTCGGCATAAATTAACATAAATTGACCCCTCGGCGCTGCTCTCATGCATACAACAATGCAGCCAAGCACGCCGCAAAAGCCAAATCAAATATTTATTCAAGACCCGCACTGCTGAACATTTCCTATTGATCCTCCAAATAAAATCTACAATTCATTAGGATTTTTCGCGAAATTGTGGTGTAACCCACATTGTTAACTCAAACTAAAGTGTTTGTTATTCAACATTTCCCTCAGAGCTGCAGCATTTCTCTTCAAACTATCTAATTCACAGAATAGATTAACTGGATTTATATCTTATTGTAAACAACTCTGAAAATCATCCATGCAATATATTACAAACTTTTTATCATGATAGAACTGCCAGAACGATACATAGTATTATAAGAAAATAATACTAGTAGTGTAATGCTTCTTAATAAGTAATCCGTTTTGAAAAAAAAAATCCTGATATATACTTGAATGATGAAGAAACGAGTATAAAATATTGAGAAACATTACAATGAAGCGAAAGTGGTAGTTGTCAAGTCTGAAAATAGAAACTTAAAATTCTCATCTCATGTATCTTTATATCGCTAGTGTATAAGTATAATTAGTTATATACAACTTAATTGTTAATTTAAATTTCTAATAGTCTTATAATATTTCAGAAACTTAACACGTACGCACTCTGTCGGTGAATATTTTAACTTGTATAAGCAAGATGTTGGTACAACAACGATGGCGCTGTGAGCGAGTTGGAATTCTGACAAATATCACCGACTAGACAGACATTAAACGGTTAGCGTTCGGCTCTGTCATTGGATTTTGTGGCTATCAAAATATCAAAGCGGCATTTAAGTAGTATTTAACAAATAGTGCTAATAATTCACTACAAAACTCGTATCCAAGGTAATTATCTGAAGCAACTTGATTTATTTGTTTACTTACCAAGTCTCACAAGTATTTAATGAACTTGACGATGAAAATGCATAGTCACTTGCTTAACCTCAATACTCTAATGTATTGTAATTTTGTTAATTATTGTAGATGTTTCTCACACGTAGTGAATATGATAGAGGAGTCAACACCTTCTCGCCAGAAGGACGATTATTTCAAGTGGAATATGCTATTGAAGCCATTAAGTTAGGCTCAACTGCAATTGGTATTTGCACAAATGAGGGTGTTGTGTTAGCAGTGGAAAAACGTATTACTTCACCACTTATGGAGCCAACTACCATTGAAAAAATAGTAGAAGTAGATAAGCATATAGGTTGTGCTGTATCTGGGTTAATGGCTGATTCAAGAACAATGATTGACAGGTATAAATTTATTCATGTAGTTCATTCAAGTACTCAATGTAATTTCATTGATGGTTGAATAATATTATAGCCCTTAAATCCTGAAAATTGCTATATGATGCTGGGTTATATAAAATAATTTATATTACAGAGCCAGAGTTGAATGTCAAAACCACTGGTTTGTCTATAATGAAAAGATGACTGTGGAGTCCTGTGCACAAGCTGTCTCAAACTTAGCTATCCAATTTGGTGATTCAGATGATGATGGCTCTGCAATGTCACGTCCATTTGGCGTTGCAATATTATTTGCTGGTGTTGATGAAAAAGGTCCACAGTTGTATCATATGGATCCATCAGGCACATTTGTCCAATTTGATGCCAAAGCAATTGGTTCTGGCTCTGAAGGAGCTCAACAAAGTTTGCAAGAAATGTATCATCGTAGCATGACGTTGAAGGAAGCCACGACTGGCGCTTTAACGATTTTGAAACAAGTTATGGAGGAAAAGTTGAATTCAGCTAATGTAGAAGTCATGACAATGACCCCCAAAGAACTATTTCACATGTTTAGCAAGGAACAGGTTGAGGAAGCTTTAGCGGCGATTGCGTCTGTTGACCAATCAAAGGGCGATTTGACAGCGTCGACAAGCAGCAAAGTAACTGCTTGATTTAATGAAATGATCTATAATAAGCTGTCAGCTCTAATAATGTTAATGGGTCTTAACTTTTCTTTGTATTTTTAAATAAACCAATATTAAGATGAGAGGCCACGGGAAATGTTTTGAAAGTAGAACAGTTCTAGAGAATTAAAGCGCAGCAAAAGTAAGTAGATGAGGAAGCGCGTGCTAGTTTAATGAATGATGGGGCGGCATAAAGCGTCTCCCAGGAGACTTCTATCTGGACGGAAGCAGGCATCGCATCGCAGAACGGAGGCGGGCGTCGCGTTCCAGTTCGACAGTTCCGCGACTGGCGCTAATCTCATTTCTCGCACAAAACTCATTCCGCACACATAGTCAGAACGAATTCAATTCGCACCATAACGGGGAGTTCGCGGGCGTTACCAGAGCGCACACCCACACGAATGGCGCGCGCGTGGCGGGAACGGTTTTATGCACGGAGGCACGTTGGATGGAGATAGGTCTAATCTCCACGTCTTCCACTCATCGGCGCTCCTCATCTTGGCCCGAACAACTAAATCAATTTCAACTTTACAATCCCTCAGCTTGGCGCTCGCTCTCGCCAAACCAACCGCACCGAGCGCGTTCAGAATGAGGAGCAAATCGAAATCCCGGCGTCATTCCATTATGATCGCCGCTTATCAGCGCGCCCGAGAGAGTATAAAGCCGCCTCATCGCGCTTACAACGCTTTACGCAGTATGCCGGCATTGCGCGCACAATTCAGCCAAGAAGCGCCTCCGAAGCCGCACAAAAAGTCGCAAGCGTTGTGTGACGAACGCTGATTTTGATTGCGGATTAACCGCGTTAATTGAATATGGAACACGCCACCACCGCTCGGCGCCGCGCCGATTGAATGCGGAAATGGAAATAAACTAGCAGATCGCAATTGAATGCGGGGATGTGACTGGCGCGCGAATGCATCCCCGCAATTGAATTGCGAAATTCTTATCATCGCTTTTTCATAACACGCTGGACGGACAGCGGACTGACGGATGGCACAATTGAAAAGCCAAGTGTAATCCGGGACTTTCCATTCAATCCATTTCATTTCCAGCCAGCCCGTACAATACGCGCGAATGCGTTTATATTTTCATCACAATCGTTCAGCGCCAACAATAAAAACTCATCAACTAGAACAGCAACACCGGTGTTAATTAAACAAACTTTATGCGCACTCAGCGCAAAAGGTATAACAATTTATCAAAGCACGTGAGCTTAATTAGAGCGCGCAAGTTGCAAAAACTACCTGAGTTTTCTACTATTAGTTTAGCGCGCGCGTTCGCGATGCCACATCAAAACCGTAGTAATGAGGGTGGAAGGAACACAAACGAGAGAAAATAATAAATGTCAGGCCATTCTTTAGCTGGTGGCACTTGAATGCACTGCATAAGCAAGCCCAATGGTTCGCTTATTATTTACCGGTTGTGTGTAGGTAGATGATGAGGACGATAGGTCGAGTTGGTGGGATTCGTGTGTTCAGCTCACGCGTTGCGTTGAGTGTTGGTGCATTCGGGCGGCCCATATTAGCATGATGTCGGTGGCTAAATAGCCTTGTGGCGGTTGCTTTATCGTATATCATTCAATAATATCGACGCCGCAGTATATGTACGTGCACCATGCACGTGTTGCGTATAAATTATATGCCACCGTTGTCGATCGGATGCTTCACATGCTCAGAAATTTACGATACACATTAATTTTAAACGTCGTAAATTAAATGTTTTAAAACAAATAGAAATATCAATGAAGATCTCATCATCTTAATCTTGCGCACGCGTTCCTCAACTTCACGAGTTTATTATACTTTATTTTAAATTGAAACACAAACGTCTTGAAAGTATATATTTTAAATCAAATACCACCAACGTAGAAATAGAATAATCATAGTCGTAGAAACGAGAAAATACAACTTTATATAAACTTCCTATTAGTTTGCTCTTTTAGCAATTGGTAATTCATGTCATTGACTTTCCAAAAACTTGAATGAAGAACTCTCGAGTTTGGATTGTCAATAATTGATAGTCGCAGCAAGTCAATTGACTATAAATTGGTAGTTTTCATCGATTTTTGGGCATAACTAGTGCTTAATAACCGTCAATTATTGATAAAGCATCAGGGTGGTCACCAGTGCTCTTTGCGTTTCGCAATTATTAAAAATCAATACATAATATTGATTTAAACATTTTATTACTCTTATATAATAAAAGCAAGTATTAAATTTGCTCGGCTTGTGTAAGTACTACAGGAAAATTGAATAAGTAGAAGCAAAACAAGCTGAGAAGCCGAACATAAAAAATGAGAGTTTAATGAGATTACACACGGGTTTTAGATTACCTTTCGATTAGTTTGGCATCATCTAGACTGCATTAGCATTTGCACAGCGCGAGTTAATTATAATATTTTGCAAGTCAATTTGGGTAATTTTCGAATTATGATCGCAGGCCTGATGTTCGCTGAAGTTGCGTTCAACGCTCAGGGGCCAAAAACGCAAGTGTGCTTCTTATTAATTCGCTTCACAAACTAATATTTTTTGAAATTTATTATCGATAAACTCTAAAGGCGCATGCATTAATTTGAGAGGCGCACGATTCATTTTTATGATAAGTAAATTTTAAATAAGTTAAGTAAATGCGTTGCACTCTAATCGTCATACGAATGTAAATTTTAATAGGATGCATAACTAATTGCCTTTCAAATCCTACTTGAATGATTTCATTGCATTTTATCGTTTGAAAGTAGAACTTTCTGCAATATATTTGGCATTGCCATTTAAAATAACAAGATCTAATTGCTAGTCTTGATAGTATTCCCATGGGAATCAATTACTAAGCTTATGATGAAACAAATTTTATCTTTTACTTACATGCGTTTATCAAATAATCCGATTTATTTCTTCAACATGGATAGTTTTAATTCTTTAAGGGTGTAAAACCACTTCAATTTCTTTAATTTTGCATTCCATTTCAGATTTTCAAATGTTTACAAACATTTTATTTGTTAATTTAATATTAGCTAATATTTTCAAAATATTTAGACAACACTAATAATCAAGTTTTCCCTTTTAGTAAGCCCTGTTATATTCTATTGTCACTCATTTTCACTTGAGTGCCATATCGTAATTGTGATCTGAAGGGTGCGCACCAACTTTTTGGTCACCCTAAATGAATTGATTGCTAGCCACACTTAGAGTATCAAAGCTACACAAAATCAATGAGAGATAAACTTAAGCTTCCTATTCTTATTCGTTGATTGCGTAATCAGATATTTGAGGAGAATAAACGCCTCCGGCTACAAGTAGGAAAGGAGGAAGAAGTTAACTGGTGCACGCGTTTAATGTGTGGGAAACGTTTAGAGATTGCATGTTCATTTCCGCTTTGGTGGACATGCAAAAAGCGCATAAAACACAATGAATAAGCAACTACTAACGAAGAAACTAAAAATTTTGGTGGGTATAATAAGTTGAATTAGCATTCAAATTGAATTGAATGTAAAACTGAAGCAATTTAAGGAAATCGTACAAATGCTCTCGCTCGCCGTAGGCTATAAATATAATCCCAAACAAGAATGAAGTCTAAGTGAATTAAGTGCGATCGCAAGAAGCTGTACACCGGCTGGCAGTTATTGCCGATCTGCCAGATATACGAGATACATAAAAGAACCTGTAGCGATCCATGTATTACCGTTACGTTTATGCAACATCCATTACTAGAGCAAGAGGAGCAATGAAAGTGTGGAAATAATTCTGTAATTCATCAATATCATCACCATTTCCTCAAGACTGGCGCGTGCAATAAAAGAGTGAATTTCTTGCAGCGCAGTTGTTTGCTATTATTTAGGTTACGAGGAAGTAATTAGACATTTTGCGCTCGTTAGATATCCGTTTCAACTACAACATAAATTTTTGACTTTCGGCTTTCTTCCTTCTATTTCTGCGACTCGTGCATGCAATGCGCATGTAGTTATTGATAAGCTATAAGATTTATTAAGTTATTCATACTTTGCAATGCTGAATTGCAATCTATCTAGAATAATATTATTCGCGAAATAACTTTTGAATGTTTAGATCAAATGCAAATCTCTTCCTGCATTCAGCGATTTCGTGTCGCATTTTCTAGTAAACGGAAACCATATGTCATGAAAGTATGACACATAAAGAAAAGTTTTGCAAACTTGCGGAGAGTTTGTACAAAATTAACGTATCAAACAATAATTGCGTAAGCGGATTTAATTAACTTTTGTTTTACTCTTTCATTTTCACCTGTTGAAGTTTGTATTATATTGTTTGATTGATAGTAAGTAACTACTAAAGCGCATACTGCATTGGAGACGATTGATGATGACTTTCACTGGATTTTACTGCGCATCTTGGATTCGTTCATCTCCTAGACCACTTATGTCAACGCCAATCACCTTTCTACCTTCTAAACATACGCTCAACAAATTTTCCACCATCGACATCGAGGTGTTCGGCCGCGTAAAATTGCTAATCGAATTATAACTATTACCATGGATGAGATTAATTTAATATTAATGAATGGTTTATTTGCTATTGTCACAAGTGAAGCATCACATAAAGCAAACTTTCAATCCTCATGTGAGTGTATGAAATTCGATTGCAACTCTTACTGCACTATTGCGTTGAATGTGTAGCAGTAGTTACAAAACTAACAACAACTTTCTTGCGTTTAATGTAATAGCGTATTACGGATTAATGATTAACGAGGACAAAAACCAGAAATACTTTTTGCGTTTTATTTATATACTAGACGGTAATTTTCTGAATTATATTCGAATTTCTATTTCCAAATGAATTATACAGCTTTGCACTAACTAGCAAACTGATTACATTTGCGTATGAATGATGCTGGTCACTTTCATTCGGTCAATTCGAATCGCAATAAATTGGAGCATATGCATAAGTAAAACACATGTGTAATAATTAAATACAAGTTTATTATTTTATAATAATTAACACAGAAAGAGTAACATGCGCAGTAGTTGGTATTCCTTTCGAAAAACATAAGTATATTTATGTTACATATGCGTCAGTTAACTTAAAAAATTGCTTAATTTTCGTGATAGTTTATACATAAAATAATGCATTCGTAGCAAGTTTGAAATGAGAAGATGATATCGTGTTTAAACGAAATGTGTGATGCCGTGTAAAATTAAGGATAACAAAACAATAAGAATAATTAATAATATTAACAAAAAATCCTACTAAACCTTACGGGACTTTGGTCATCGTCCATCCTTGTCATCTAAATGCGTGGCTGTCGTTTTCGATGAGTAGTTTTTGTTTGCGTTTTTTGGATTTGCTTTCAGACTAATAGGGTTTTTTCGTGTTTGTCATGTCTCTTGATGGTGGTGTTATCGTTGTCCCTTGCATGATTAACTTAGTAGTGGTGATAACCATGGTGTTCCTCATGGTGATGAGGGATCTTGATGGGAATGTGCACGGGCACTTTGACTGGATATGGAACTTCCTTCTCGACTGGCACTGGGACTTCCTTGATGACTGGGTAAGGCTTGTCGACTGGAACCTTGACCTCATAGGGCACGGGCTTTTCAACTTCGACTGGCACCTTTTTGATGACGGTGAACGGTTGTGGTACTGGTACTTTGACATGGTAGGGTACTGGCTTGGGTACTTCAACTGGGTAGGGCTTATCGACTGGTACTTTGACTTCGTATGGTACTGGTTTCTCCACTGGTACTGGAATGTGCTTCTCGACGGTAACGGTGTACGGTTTCGGGACGTGAACGGTGTATGGGCGATCAACTGGTACTTTCACTTCATAGGGCACCTTCTTCTCAACGGTGTACGGTTGGGGAACTGGGATTTCTACCTTGACTGGGTATGGTACTTTCTTCTCAACGGTGTACGGCTGTGGGACATGTACCTTTACCTCATAGGGCACTTTCTTTTCGACGGTGTAGGGTTGGGGTACAGGGACTTTGACTTCGTATGGGCGCGGTACTGGAACCTTCACTTCATAGGGTACTTTCTTGATAACTTCATAGGGTTGTGGAACGTAGTATGGTACTTTGATGTACTCCTTCACTGGATATGGGACTTTCTTCTCGACAGTGTAAGGCTGCGGAACAGGCACCTTTACTTCGTAGGGTACTTTCTTCTCAACGGTGTACGGCACATGCTTTTCGACAGTGTACGGCACTGGAATCTTCTTTTCGACGACAACAGTCTTAATATGTTCATGATGATGGCCATGGTCGCCGCCGCCGCCGCCGCCAAAGTCGCCACCGCCGAAATCGTGGCCTCCAAAGTCGCCCTCGTGAATACCGCGCTTCTCCGTCTTTTTGTCGCTCTCCACGGCTTTTGGCTCTTCTTTCTTATCCGCAGGCGCTGCCAGTGCGACCGCACAAACGCACACAAGAATTATCTGAAAATCCAACAAGTGATTAGTAAGATTTTGCACCAAAAAACACTGTTTTTCTCGAATTGTTGTAGTCAACTTACGAATGCCCTCATGTTGCTTCGTATGTGATCGTGTGGAAGGCTCTGACGCTCCATAAACCTGCAAACTCTTTTATACTCGTTCGCTGTCTCAGGCGAATAGTCGTGGAGACTTTCTATGGTGGTAGTCGGCATGCAGCGCTCAGTAAGAAGTCAATGCGAATATTTGTATTACATATGCACAAATGTTACACTCATGTGTAAACACACTGTAAGCATTCACTATGTACGTACTTATAGTTTAATTCATGCATAGTGAATTCGAGATGAACTGATTTAGTCGACTCACTAAATTGCTTGAAAATCAAAGCGCAATATTTGAATTAATTTCACTTCCACATCCGTGCACTCATCGCATGTGTTCTTGAGATTATGCAACAACTCACTCTCAACTCCAACGACTGCTAGTCGGCGGTCAGCCAAATGAGAGAGAATAAGAAAAGTACAAACAGAAGTCAATAACATTAACTCAGTTGGCTTGATGAAGTGGCGTTTGTAAACACACGAGCACACACAGTAATAACTAAATTATTCAAAACGTTTCATTGCAATCGGCGTGAATTTGCAGCTTGGCCAAAAATGAAAATTGTTTAGGAAATGAACTAGCATCTGGCTCTCTTCGACTGAACGTTGAGATAATTAAAAGCCATAAAATTTGCTAACTTATTTTATGGCTCAATCAAAAATCGTTTGGCGCTTGCGATGAACAGTTTCACGTGTACCAAACGAGAAGATATTATCCTGATTGCAGGTGTAAATTCCAGCAAATTAGCATGTTTTATTTCGTTTTTTCCGCAGTCGTTGCCACCATCCTCGGATTCGCTTTAGTGAAGTATAACAAGAACTAATGGCATCCAATTTCTGAACCGATATTAATAATCATGCTGGGCGATTTTCATTTAGACGTTGCGCGTTTTAATTTCGTATTTTTGAAAAATCGTGTCACGTGTCGTATTAATAAAGTCGTAAGTTAGTTTGTTATCTAAGTCGAACAAATTAACTCGTCGATCATACCACCATCTGCACCATTTTTCACCATCACTAAGAAGGCTCCATCAGCATTTTAAGTTGGAAATATACATTTTCAAATTTATACCCCTACATTTTTTATTAAGTCATTTTTTAACTTTTACTTTATATAACAGCGTTCTGGGCATTTTAATCACTTAAGTACCTTCAAGTAAATAATAGTTGTTTACAATTGTGCATTACATTCCACGAATGTGACCTGCTTTTTTGACATTTCAACCAATGTTCTGCAATGTTAGCAAATCGTTGTTCTCTGCGTGTTTACACGTCTAGTAACAGGTAGTCAATGCCCTAAACGCGTGTGATACCTGAAACAAATCGACGAATACTTGAAGAGTTCACCTGTCCTCGAGGTTCGCATCTTATTCTTTCTTTTTTGCATCATCTTCACGATCGACGTTTCGCTTGTCGCAGGTCTTTGCACTTTGGCATGCGTGCGGGTACATTTTGATTGAATTTTTTAAACTTCTTCATCATCAAATGTTTTTTTGCTTCAAATTTACTAATTAAAGACAGGAAACGCTCTTAATGTGAAAGTATTGCTTATTACAGTCATCCAGCTGTAATTGAAAGGCATATTTTAATCCAATTTCAATTTCAAACATTTAAATACTTCTTACTCAATCCATTGATAACATTCGAAGAAAAAACTTTCAAATTATTCAATCAGAACATTTCGTTGTTTTAGCGCAGTAACAGGTTACATTGTACTTATTAAGGAAATACATACAATAAACATTTAATAACGGCGTGCGTAATGTGAGCGCAGAAATTTGAGCAAATTAATTACATGTCGCATGTACCGCAACCAACCGGCTGTCATCATGTGCACATTAAGAGTCGTTGTTGTTCGTCACTGGAGTGGCATCGCTCACCGAAGTGAAATTCATTACATAAAGAAGTCCTTGTTGCAAGAAGCAAGAATTGCTGTATGCGGCTCGATGAGTACGTTTTGTTGCTTGCCACCGTTTATTGTGCTCACTTGAAATTTCTTCATTTCTTCATTACGCCCGCTCGCTCATCATCAACGAGCACTCGTCGCGTCCGCAATCTCGCTAATTTCATATGTATTACGCATCTTAATTATAAATCTGGAGCGCACTATAATTTTTGCGCCAACTATTGCCACACTTGAACCAATACTAATTGCACTAATTAAACTTAGTCTCAATAAAATTTTATGACAATTTTGTGAACCGTACAAAGATATGCGATTAATTACATCGCTGTTAATTATGATATGCCATAAAAGTTCTTGAAAATATGCAAAGAATTAAAAAAAACACTTTCCAATATATTGCAACCAGTAATTAATTATTTTAATTATCAAATTTCACTTTAAAAAATGATTTACGTATTTCTACATTGAAAGGAAATAATTTTCTAAAAATTTTAAACATCTATATCTAATTTATGCCGCATAACTAGTTATGTAACAAAATTGCCAAGATTATTTCGCTATTGCATTGCAGATATCAATAAATAATTTGCAACTGCAAATAATAATTGCAATAACTGCGTGAATTAAACAACAAGTAAAATATAAGTACTCCGTCATTTATATCGCGTTTTGCATTAATGGTTAATTAAAAGTTTTAGGCTGAGCAAGTATTTTGTTAATTTAATTCGTCATAAGTAAATGTTTTATGAAGCTTGACTGATAATTTATAAATGAGGCTTTATTATAAAAACTATTAAACCAAGCAATGAGCATTATTGTGTATCAAACACATATGGTTTTCAAGACATGGAAGTAACATTTAATATGGACAACCGTCGAAGGATTGCAATTATCAATTAGAAAGTGCAACTATTATTACAGTCATAAATATCCTCATAAAGCGAATCAAAATGTACGGATTCTTATGTGTTCTTCCTCTAAATAAAGAATGACATTTTTGTCACACTCAACTACGGTACTAAATGCATTTGCATTAATTCACAATGAATATTTAAACTCAAAAGCAATAATTAAAGTAGTTAATGTGGATTTGCAAGCACAAATAAGCTGATGGAACGAATTGGTTTGCATCAACTAAAGAAATAAGAATTGGATTCTCATTTGTGCAGATGGAATTGTTGTTTAGCAACTTATTTAATGATAGGTAAAATTGCATAAGTTTTCGTTCATTTTGATTTACTTTTCGTTGGTAGCCTGCTCAGTGAGCGATAACTGAGTAACTTATTAATTATAGGAAGTTGACACATGCTTTCTTAACCACATACAATTTACGAGCAATTGCTTAATGTTGTTATACTAAAAAATAGAGTGAATATTTTCGTTACGCATTTGCAGTTATAAATTCAGTGAACTACTAATTTTCCACTTTATTGTTTCGTTGGCTTGGAGCATTAGATAATTAGGTATTATTTTCTAAAAATTTCAATTAAATAGCTTTTACAAAATTTCTGAGTTCTGAAGACGTTAATCGTCAAAAATTTTCATTATTTGCTAGCTCCATTGCCGCTTTCCCAAAAGGATTTTTACGGATTTCCTTTGTTTGTCACTTAGTTCTTAATTAAAAAGCTAATATTGACGATGATTTTATTACAATAAAAGCTTGGTAGTCAATATATTAATTAATAACCCTCTGGGTTCGGGTAACAAATAGACCCAGGGTATCTGCTTCCTGCGGTAAGAGACTAACAGGAGACATTATTTCTAAGTCTTAATAATGAGATCTCAATACGGTAAGAGAATAATCATAGAACAAGTCCCATTAGACACTAACCACACATGCACCTAGTGCTCTGATAATAATATACAGTAATAAACGGCATGAATTACAACTGGGATACTCATCTAGGGTGTGCTGTGATGTGTGACGTTTATGTTTCGCAACAACACAAGGGCCTTAGCGATGTCCCTGTTTGCATTGCTCATCAGCAAACCGCATACAGTCAACTAAGCAAGCTGCATTGTCAACACGCATCATGAATGTACAGTTCCAGAATATTATTTCCCCCAACCAAAAAATTGACTCGTAAATTATTGGCATAATCATACCCAAGACGACCATAATCATCAAAATCTTTCAGCGCACGAATTGAATTAGTCAAATTCCTTTAATTTCGGGTTATTTGCAGCGAAAATGAAGTAGTAATGAATAGCCGGTCGGTTGACGAAATTTGCGCACATTTAATGTTGATTTAATTCGATTTTAACGCGACATTTGCATTTGAATAGACTGGGGGATGTCAACGGTCACTACACACTTAATTGAAGACTATTATGAAGCAAAAAGTCGAATCATCATGGTTATAACACCTTCGTGATAATATTAGGCGGAGTGTTGGATTTCAAAGAAAGCGTGCCGCTGAAGAAGTCGGCAGAAGGGAAAAACAGCGCACGGTGGCTGAATGTAAAAAATAAGGAGGATGATGAATAAATATGTGTACATAAAAAGAAGCGAAAGAAGTGTGTGAGCAAAGTGTTAATGCGCAGGTGTTCTCTTCTCAGCATGTCTTTGACTTTTATCTCGGGTGAATCTTGTATCGCGCGCGTGCTCATGCAGAGCGTCAAAATGTTTTGATCGACTGCTCAATGCCCGGAATCACTTGCAATTATGCACGAACTAACAATTAAATTAGGTGTAAAAATAAATGTTACTTATCTCTCAGTTTTCATTTGCTTTCAATGCGTATTAAGAGGTATTAGAAGATGATGAAATTATCAATTTATGGATCAGAATTTCCACTTTGATGAGTAGTTAATATTGTAGAAAATGATGATCAAAACTTCAATCTACTAAGTAAACTTTAGCTTAACTTTTTCGTAAGAATCAGTAATACAGAATAATCACCTTTAATAAAAAGTCTCACTAATTTTCAATTCGTTTTAAAAAATATTCGAAGATGTTAAATTGTTATTCAATTTATTAATCAATTTTCCAAATCGAAGAACACTTACTAAATATTTTAGAAAATATTGACCAAAGCATCTTACGACAGTTTACTTAATTTATTTATTTCTTTATTTACAAAATTTGTCCTTACATAAACTTATATAA